>JBBDHI010000014.1:4849172-4871292 GCA_037177115.1 Craterocephalus stercusmuscarum
ATCTATCTATCTATCTATCTATCTATCTATCTATCTATCTATCTATCTATCTATCTATCTATCTATCTATCTATCTGGTACATTTTAAAACAAAGTGCTTATTTCTAATAAATACACACTCTCATTCACGCTCAGACCTCCACCAACATGGTGAGGGACAGACAAACCCATTCACACCCAGATAATTCCAACCTGATACAAAAAGTAATGGAACACTCACACTTGTCCTCCACTCGCACCTGTGAGTAAAAAACGATTTGCTCTGTGACACACAGTAACGGCCAATAAAACAAGTGCTGACTCGCTCCCAAAGGCAGCCGAGGGGAGCGGGGGGACAAATGAACACAAACTGGGAGTAAAAAGCTGCTCTCAGGAGGATTTTGCCTTTTCTGTAGTCCTCTTGCTCCTTCCTGCTTGAGTAAGAAACAGTATCTGAAAGAGCCCACAATTGTCCATCTCATCCCCATGTCCGGCTGAAAGAAGTAGCAACTGTGTGAAAAAAAGAGGGGTGGCTTGTTGATGCATCCCTTGGCTCTATTTGCAAGCAAGTGAAATGGCCTTTTTTTTTTTATCCTTAGCACCACTTAGAGTAAAAAGCTGAGAGTGCATGTGTGTTCATGAGTCCAAGTGTGAATGCTTGCGACCTTCAGCCGGAATATGTGGTTTCACATGTACAGATGAAGAGCTGTCAATAGCCAAAAAGAGACATGAAAGAGCTTAGGACACTAATGGTGAGGGTACAAGCCAAAGCAACGGGGAAAAAATGGGGGAGGAGTTGAGTGGGATGGAGGAGGACGGAGAGGACACATCAGCATCCGGGGGAAAAATAGAGAACAGGCAGTGAGAAAACAGCATGAGGTGGAAGCTCGGAATAATTACTGCTAATAAAGCCTAATGGAATTCAGGCCTCACGTCAGGTGAAAGATGATCTGATTACCGCTGAGCGACTGGGGGAAATTGGGAAGTGATCCGTTAATCCCACCATCCCTTTTTGTCTCTAATTCAGTGAGAACACCTATATCTATATGTGTCTGCACAGTTTTGAAGTGCTATGCAAAGTTAAACCTCACATAGCAACGGCATGAATTAAATGTACTTAGCATTCATAGATTCAGAGACACATGCATTTCAGAATGGATTTCTAAAACCTCTACAGTTTAACTGCAAATCAGTTTAGATTTGCCCTTATTACTCACTTTTACAGTGCAAGTCTTAAAGTGTGTATTATGAGAGTGGCTTGCTGTGACCCATGGCGTCCCTGATCCTGAACATATTATGGTCTCTTCCATGGCTTGTGCATGCAATTTAATAAACTGCAAACTGTGTGTGTTCACATGCATGCTGACTGAACTTTTGAACTGCCTCTCCTTCCCCAGGCCTCCAACTGATGGCTGCTGACCTTGGCAGAATATCACAGTCTGGCACCACAAAGGTCATTGGGTAATGCTGCTTTCCCACATTGCAGTGTTATAAAGTGTAAATTGTAGACCCATTAGTGTCTGAGTGAGCACAAAAATGAGAAAGGAATAAAGTGCATTTCTGGGCGATATATTGTGTAGTGTGATACAGCGTGGCTGTTTCCTATATTCCCTATATATAGCACTACTTTGTCGATAACGTATGTGTGACAGGATGATACCTCTGTCGTCGTCTTGCAGGATATGAATGTTTTAAGCGCATACATATGCACATCTAGATCACAAGTTCACACATACAGTAAGCATGCAGGTAAGAAGGCGAGTGTCTTGTTCCACGTACGCTCCAAACAATCTCCTCCTCATCTGCAGGAGACCATTTTCTGTCTGCTTCAAGTTCTGTGATGTTTGCTGCTCTCATCTGGCTTCAGTCTGGCTGCTGCAGAGAAACTGTTTCAGCAGAGGGAGCTGGGAAAAGGAGCGGGCGTCATTAGCCTGGGTGGAGATGCCTTTCTCAGCCTTCCTCTATCGCTCCATAGCACCTGCTCCTTCTCCAGATGAGATCAGGAAGGTGGGGCAGTGGAGGGCAGAGGAAGGGTGCAGCACAGGCATGCTTGCAGCAGGAGGAGAGGCAGAAGAGAGATGGGAAGGGAGAGGGCTGCTCGCAGAAGATATCAACCCATGCCTTAAACCAGGCTTGAGGCACATGTTATCAAGGTTTGATTTCTTGCTATGCTGCTCCACACACTCAGCTCATTGTAATGGCTCTTGGGTGCGAACACAGACATGGCAGCTGCAAGTCAAAAGGATTAGTCACTTAAGAGGAGAGATGTTTATTTTCAAGAGCTTGCTTTTCATGCCATCAAAATAAGCATTCAAGGTGAGGGAGAAACAATATTTGCTGAGGAAAATCTACCTGCCTCTTATAGAAAACAGACCAATGGAAAGAAACAATGACAGAGCACATCTAAATTCCCAGCCTCCCCAATGTGAAAAGCCATAATCTTTACATTTTGAACACCACTTACAACAAAGTATGTTTCTGACCAGATATTGCCACCTCTTAGCATTTACAGAACCAGGACTATTTTTCACCACAAGGAAGATGAAAGACCCATATGAATCATTATGTTTACATAATAGCATATTGACCTTGTGTTGTGGAAGATAAAATACACCTCATAGCACAGAGCAAAATGAGACTCCTGCTTTCTTATCTTACTCTGCACAAAAGATTATGTTGCCCTGTTGCCCTATATCATACTGTATGATATCATTAGCACAACTAAAGATTTGTTGTCTTAAATGCGCTTTAAATGTAATCACTACTGTATCTGTCTGCCTTTCTATCATCACCTGAAGTCTCAATATAACTGTTGATGGCCTTTTTGCCTGTGCTAGGTAATGCCTTTATATAGTTTCACAAAGTTTGTAAAAAGCTTTTTATTGTTGGCCAATCCGAGGGCTTGTTGTGTTTTTACAGAGCATCATCTCCGCTTGTAGTGTGAGGGAGGGATAACATATTGGATGTTTATTAGACCAGGAGTCAATGCCCAGGCAAGAGTGCAGCTATAAAACTAGCCTCCATAGCTGGCCGATGGAGGCAGTCAACTGGGCTGCAAGTCTGCTCCGGCCAGATGCCACTGAGCTGCTAGGAGCACTCCTGCCCCCTAATGCCCATTACCACCAGGTTGTCCTGGAAAGGTCTGAGAGTCATGCACACAGAGGGGTTATCTGCTTTGTTTACTGACCTCCATCAGGATGTAATAGCTGTAATGAAAGCTTATAGCATATACTATGTAAACATCTGTGTATTTTTGCCATGCATTAGTGAGGACAGTGAAGTACTGGCTACTGGCCAGATCCAAATTCAGCAGCACTCAACTGAAGCAGTTCCCATTCCTGGCAGAACAGGTACTGCAGGCCATACTCTGGGAGGCTCCCCCTATTTATTTTGGGCTTCTCCAGTTTTTAAAGGGGAAAACAGAGCACTGAGCAGAAGCACTTTAGAGACCTCTGCCGCTCCATGAGAGAGAAACCTATTGGCAATGCTCACAAACACAATCATGCACACATATCACGCTGAGACCTGGGGAGTGTGGTGAAACGCTGGGTGCTTAGGACCTGATGGACGCAGCCAGTCCCTTTCTCATCGATCTCTTCCTCAGACCATTTAGCACCTCTGCTACTCTGGGGTCTGTGGCCACAGCTGTGCCTGTGTGGTCTTGCAGCAGCAGCTCCAGTCTGTTGTGATTAGCAGGAGGACCATGAAAGACATAACACCGGTTTGCATCTGTGTCAGTCACACTTTTAGGGAATTGTGGCAACGTTATGAAGCCGAGGGGAACAAGTCCCATTTTTATTGGCCTTTAATCAGCGCATCGCCGACTGGGTTCAGATCAATGTTCTTTGAGTGTTAGCATAGACTTGGGCCTACAACTCCCAATCAAGGGCCCCTCTCCCACCTAATGTTACATTTAATGAGCCAATTAGTCCGCGATGGCATGGCCAGCATCCTAAACTGTTGTTTACTCTGCATTCATTATTAATATCTCATAGTTAGGTATGAATAAAATTAAAAGGAGCAGTGAGACCATTAGCTCCCCACGGTGGATCCTTATTAAGATAGGATGCTTTGTTATCTGAGCAAGGGGTGGGGTGGTAATTGTTCTTGGTGGGCAGGAAATGCTGGTTCAGTAGCAAGAGTGGTGTGATTTATACAACCTTGGAGATGTTGTTGCATGCGCATGAGAGACGAAGTGGTGTGGTTCGCTCTAATACCTCAGAGAGAAGAACAGCGCGTGCTCAATGTTGCTTCAGATGCTGCTTTAGTTCTCCCATAAACACTCTTGCCCTCCACCGCTCCCCCCTTTCCTCCTTCTTTTGTCCCTTACTCCTACTTTAACAAACATCACTGCATGGGGGCATGCAAATGAGTTTTATGTCCCCTCTTGGTCATTCTGCCTCTCTTGTTTATCGGTTTGTACTCTTGCTAATCCTGCTTTCAAGGTTCTCGCTTGGTGGCGGAGGACTTCTTTGCGGTCAGGCTGAGATTTTTCAGAAACTTGTGCTACACATGCTGAAACTGCTGATCTTTCAGCAAAACTGGACGGGATACAAGATCACGTATTTCCAACTATTATTGCTGCCGCTTGTTCTGGCAGCTCTGGAAGCGGGTACATGGGGACCGGGACCAAAACCTGCTGGGATATTTTTTTTTGTTTGTTTGTTTGGCTGCTCCTCCTGACAAAGATAGAGTGAGAGTGTGTATATGGAGGCTGGTGCAGAAAAGAATAAATCAAAAAATCAATAAAACATTAAAATCGCTTCAGTCAACAGAGCAAGACCCAGCTGCATCCAGCAGCTCCTTTGCACAGGAAGATTCTCCGCTGCTTCTGCTAATGGGTGGGCCTCCAAATATTTAGCCGGCAAAGCTGGGTGCACACCTTAGAGCGGCATCGCCGTATTTCACTCGGTGGAGCAGAGACAGCGTTCATTATGAACAGAATATTACAGTTTTGGGGTGTGATATGGCGGTCACTGGCTCCAGGCATGGCACTGCTTATGACCAATCGCTGCAGTTCTTTTAAAGAATTCATAAAACTAAATGATCAGTGAACCAATTTAGGGATGACTTTTGCTCTCCCCAAGGCAAGTGGCTTGACAAGTAATGACTTAAAGTAATAGTCTTTAAATTACAACAAAAATCCGCTAAAGGTAATATCGCAAGTAATGACAAATGGCAACATTTGTGTTAAAGTCTTCTTCCCCCGCCCCTCCTCCATTCAGTTATTCTTCCGTTCATCTGCGTTCAGTTAGAGCAACAGGGTGAGCCTTTTTTTGGTTCCACTGCTCCTCGCCACTGAAGCAGCGCATAATAACTCATAGCCAACATCGTGATGGAACATGGAAGCAATTGCTTTCAAGCTCCCTCTTAAAATAGTCCTGGTGACAAGCCTGCTGCTTTAAATAAGCGCCTCAGCCTGTCTGGAGAGGCTCCTTAATCCCAGTGGTGAGAGACACTCCAACAGGAAGACACTGGCGTGAAAAAACACTTCTGCACCAGAGAGACTGGAACAATTTACAGCAGGTAACTACGGGAGCAGGATTCACCGGCAGGTTGAGATAGAGGGTGCACAAGAGAGCATGCAGGGGGTGTGGAAAAGGAATATGCATGGAATGGAAATAAGACAGCTTGCCTACAAAACACCCCAGTACCTGCATCCACACCCACTAACGTACATCCCTCAGGGACACTTGAGCACAAATTTGAATTTTAAAATTGAAACTGGTGAAAATGTAAGTGAATGACGTTACTGACAAAGAGGAATAAAAGTGTAAGTCCAGGAAAAAGCCTTAAAAGCCAAAGGTTTACAGCCAGTTTCTGCTTCTGGCCGCTGCTTGTGCTTTCTAGCCTCTGTGTCTGTGCCAGGCTGCGATCGGAGCCTTACTCAGCTTCAGCGAGGTGACATAATCTTGGGCCAGACAGGAAGAAAGGAGGCAATGACATCACCCAGCAGCACCTCATCGAACCTCACTTTCATCTCCAGATTGCTCATACACAAGCTCTCTTCAGTGTGTCCATTACACAAAGTGGAGATTTTGGCTTGTCCTCCCTCACTTGCTATTTTCACTCTTCCTCTCTTTCACAGCCTCCCCTGCCTCACCCCTAATTCTTTCCCACTCCCCAGCCCCGTCCCACTTCTCCCCGACTTCCCTCCCTCACTCTCCGCCACCCTATCACTTCCGTCCTCCCTCCTTTCCCCCTTTCCCCACCCTCACTCCCCCCATACCTGAGGCTCTTGTTCTTTTATAGCAAATTGAACCTTTCACTCTGAAAGAAATAATTACTCTCTGGAGAGAAAGGGGACTGCCGTGGAATGCTGATATGACACACAATGTCACCTTGCCACTCAGAAGCCGCCTGCACACCCAGCTCAGAGCGCGGGGTGGGGTGTGGCGGGGGTGGATTTGAGGGAGGGAAAGAGCGGGTCATGGAGCGGGAAGGGTGAGGTGGCTTATAGAATAAAAGCGATGGCAAAGTAAAAGAAAGAGGAAAAAGCCTGAGAGGGAGAAAAGGAGAGCAGAAAGAAACTTCTTGTCCTTGCAATGGTTAAAAAAAAGCAGCAAATGAAGGGGCTGAAACTACGGGGAAAGTAATCAGCCATGTGGAGTGAGTGAAGGAGTGACCAAAAATTATAGCAAAGATGGAAATGAGAAACTGCCTGACAGGATTGACAGTGGTAGATGGAACTGTGCAGAAAAAGTGAAAGACGAGGACAAGAGGAGGACAAGTGATAAGCAGGAGATAAGAAAGGTTACGGGGTGAAAGTGGGAGAGAAAAAAAGGCGGCCTTTTGAGGTCAGAATAAGAGATAAAGAGGGAGACAGACGGGGTGTGAAGGCAGAGGCCTGGTTGGGGTCAAACCATGGATGGATCCATCTTCATCCATTGGTATGAGCTTAGGAGCAGAAATAGCCAGAGCTGTGAGCAGGATCACTGACATTTGCACTTATTACCCATCATGCTTTTGGGCAAAGTGGCCATGCGGTCATGCTGGAGGCCTCAGAAAGCTAAATAGCCCTCTGTGGGAGCTCAAGGACAAGGGACATGAGTTCCACACGAGATCTCTAATTGGATATTGGAGATACTTCCATGACCAATAAAGATTTGAATAGTGATGCTACAAGCCAAAAAACAGTGACTGCAGATACCACGAATATGAAAAAAAATCATCAACAAATAGTTGTTGGTTTTGTGTGTTGTTGTTTGAAAATTTGCTTCCATTTGTTTCCACATAAAACACGACAGAAAGCGCTGTTTCATCTGCCACTAAAACTGCTTCATGAAAGGTCTGAACACAAAAACAAATCAGAATAAAACAGAAACTAAAGTGACATTCCAGTGATTGTGCAAATGAAGATTTTTTAAGTCCATCCTCAGAGAAAGCTGAAAATAGTTTTGTTAACTCTGAGCCAAATCATTAATTCAAATATTTGCTTGCATTTGTCCAAAGTTTTTCATTAACTAAATCCTAATTGAAACTTAAAAAAATAAAGTCCAAAACTAATATTGCCTTGGAATTAAAAAGAAAACTAAATCAAGCAGAGCAATAACAAACATGGGTTTGTAAAGTGATTTGATATTTGGATAAATAGGAGAGCAGTTTTTCATCTCAGAGCAATGTCAGTCGTCACAGAGAAGCTGTGAAAGAGGTCAGATCACAGCTACACTGACACGGTTGATGAGGAAATTTTGGTTTATTTAAGGACATAATGACCATTAAAGATTGTGTACAATGTTCTGTTGCGATATGGTGGATCCTCTTCAAAACATGGCCTTGTCCTCATGTTTTGCAAGGCTAAATGAAGAACACAATCACACCAAAGCATTCATTCAGCCTTTTGTCTTTATAGATCTTAAACTTTTAGTTTGGTATCCCAAATCTTACAGGATGCATCACACTTACATTACATCTCACAATCCAGACGGTATTGCGTCCAAGATCTTCTGAAAATGAATATACTGACTAGTGCCGCTAATTTACATCCCAATTTTTTTCTGATTATATTATTTATCAATCTTTTTTTTTATCTTGTTGCCTTTTGGTTGCAAACAGCTCTGAGTAAATAAATGATGTACCAAGCTTTGCAAAATCTATTTCCCCCTCCAAACAGCAAACATATCATTTATGCAATCAAAGCCAACAAGCACTTGCTGGCAAGCAAACAAGTGACTGCGTTGGCTTCCCCATTTTTTGAGAAAGGCAAGCTGTTTCACCTCTTTTTACATATGATCTGGTTCATAGCTTTTTCGATTTCCAGAGGAAAAAATGCACAGTACTTTATTCTAAGTTCAATTATTTTCAAAGTTCAAAATATTTATGTTAGGTTGGGCTCATATTAGTCCTGTTCTGCAATGCACTATTTTAAGATAGAGACAGGTTAAGGGCCTATAATTTTGTATATAAATGGAAAGCAATTCCTTTTCTTTCAGATTTGCAACAAATACTTGTTTTCAGGAAATCAGAGGATTTGGATTAAACCTTGTAGTGCTGTTTTGGAAGAAATATAAGTTATTAATGATCACTGGTGGGTGTTCAAATGAAAACCACAGAATGATTTTTGTACACTGCTGATTATATCTCTTAGAAAGAAAATTGAAATTGGCTGGACAGGCCTTTAAAATGACCAGAAATCAGGCGGGGGAACTCCAGTTAGTTACGTTTTCTCAGAAGCCACCACTTGAGCCCACATTAGGTTAGCAAGTGATTTAAATGCTGTCACTGATTGGTGTGTGTACAGTTCTGTGCAAAAGTCTCAGGCCCTGAGGATGCTCCCTCTCCATTAGACAGTCACAAAATACAACAGAATAAATCCACAAAAGGATCTGAAATTCTATTAGCAGCTTGGAACAGCCCATCTGACATGTACCTGTTGGATGCACATCCAGGGGATTTGCCTGGTTTTAAAAAGACATTAAATATGATTATGTTTCCTGTGAGGTTGGAAGCTTGTGCCTTTTATACATACTGCTTTAAACTTCTGCCCAGTGCATGCTTACAGTATGCATACTGTATACATCAACAAGGTCCTCTAATATCAGCAAACCTCCGCTGCCTCTTTCACCGTGGCTTGTGAAATGAGAGCTATTTTTAATATCTGCTCGGGCGCCTTCTGAATAATGGGCAAATATTACTCAAGGTCACAACTCATTTGTCAGGCTGTGAGTTGAAGGAATGGCTCGCTGCGCTAAGGCTAACATTCAGCTTTTATTCCACTGATAAAATTCACATCGGCTTTACGAGTACAAGCAGTTAAAAATGGAGAATAACAGGCATTGAGGTATGTGGTGGACAGCACAGCATGGGAGGAAATGATTTGCAGGGAAGCGAGAAAGGAAGTAAAAAGGAGCAGGACCTATGCTTGGTCCAAATTGGAGAAAATCCATCAGCTTATTGCCTTGTGATGTTTTAACAGAATGGCAAAGGTGGCAGGAAGGAGTGGCTCTGAAGATAAATCATGTCGCCTCTGATTCTATGACAGCTTAAGTCACAGTGATCTCCACAAAGGGGCTGTAGTGATCAAAGAGGAGCAGTGATGACTTCATCCACATGTCACACACGGAGTACTACGAATGTCTCTGTGGGCAAGCATTTTTTGATCCTGGAAGACAAACTCATGACAACGTATAACATAACTAGTCTTATGTCTAAGACAGTGAATGACAAGACACAGTTTGCCAACCGTATCCATAATAAATATAACAGAATCGTAAGAGATAGAGGGGACACGACCATGTCATGCCTTACAGCTATATTATTAATCATAAGGGTTTGCAGTTTACTGTCATACAACTGTAAACTATTACTGTGCACCGCCACTGTGTGCTTGCAGCCTCACAACCCCTGTTCTTAGGTTATTAAATCCTATAGCCCCCAGCGCACATCTCCAGCTACGAAGCTTCCAACCCTGGCCAAAGACTTTTATCTTCCTCCCCAGCACAGGCATGGCACCTCCATGATGCTTTCAATTTTCTGCTCTGTGCTTCTGTGTTTTATGAGCCTGTGCAAAGGTTCCAGACTGACTGGCTGGGGCTGACCTGGACTCCCTGCCTGCCGGTGCATGCGCTGTGGCTAGGGTGACATCAAGGCCACTGGCCAACCAGCCACAAGGCCCCAAGGCATCATCAGCCAACCACAGAACACCCGGACGCCCCATCCGCAGATAAATAGGAAGGCATCAAGTCCCACACATGCTGGCAGCACGCAGGGTACTCTCTGCTCTCCCACACAAAGAATGATCATAACACACACAGTCACCCAGCAGAGGTGACAGTTGCTTTTTGTCCAAAATATTATGGCTTTCATGAAGCTCATCCTTTGCTCTGAACAAAAACTAGATTTCCACTGGCACAGAGAAAGAGCCTAAGCCAGTCTTTGTTTTTGCTCCAGTTCATCTAAAAATGGGTAATGCAAAGCTAAAAGGCAACAAAAATACAAATCCTGCGTTACCTGGACAGTTGGATGGATGACTAAACCTGCAGCACAGGCAGGGCATGTAGACACAGGGAGAAGCCTGCGTGCGTACATATATATCTTACAGTAAGATCTAATGATAAGGAACACATAAAACACATCTTCCTGTTGGCTTACATCTCTGCAGTCAAGATCTCAGCATTGGTTCAAAATTGCTATTTACTGCATCAGTGACTTATTGAATTGTGGACAGTGAATTTTCTGTGCAAGCCTACTTTATTAAATAACAACCCTGTCTAGTATAGCTAAATTTTGAACCACTGCTGCAGTCTATAAAGTGTCTGTATTTATAAAGTATTATATATGTTATACATGTTTTTTGCTGTTGTTTTGAATTGAAAACATAAATAAGGGTCATGATGACCCTATAACAGGCGTTACTTCCTGTGAGCATCTATCCATCACAACCCACCTTATTCCCTGGATCTCAGTTGTTGCCTCTTGGCTCTCCATAGACCCAAATCGAATCATTACACGGACTAGAACTCTTTGGACTTGTTTTTTTCAGGCGTGAATACAAGGCTGATGGGGAGGTAACTCAATAAGGAAGATGTAAAGGCTTTAAAGGTAAATGATGGCCTGATGTCCTAGTCCCAAGCAACAAAGGCAGCTGCACTCCAAGCCCTCTAGATGTCTCCCTCCCTGGTGTGCGATTTGGTTCAGCTCCTTGTCATTTGTACCTGGTCAGAGAATGCTGAGGGGCAGGGTTTAGGACCCTGTCAAATTCCACTCAAACCAAGGGATTCTTACACTATTAAATATAAATCTCATGTGGCCTATGAGACAAGGATGGAAGACCTTAGCTCTCCTGAAGAGGCTTGAATAGTGAGCAGAGGGTTTTCCTGTGCAGGGGAACATGATGTGATGCATTACATTTCACTACCCAACACCCATAGCCCACCGCTTAGCTGATCTTTGAAAGATATTGCTTATAAAAGAGATGACTCTAGGCGACGGCCAAGTTCTGTAGTTTTATTACACCTTGGGGCTACAGCGGCCTGTCTTTGGAGAGATAAGGTTGTACCCTTTTCATTTTGTATCCTCCGGCCGATATTTTAAGCTGGCTTGTTAAGGGCAGGCGAGCTGCGCGCTGGAACAGAGTTTGATGCATGGCTTTACAACAGGAGCCGGGCCCATAACGCTCAAAGGCCGATCATTACTGACCTTAATAGCCCAGTCTGCATCTGGGCTTGATTGATCGTGCCTAGCAGGTTGTGAAATGCACCATCTGGAAGGAAGGAAGGTGAGATGGGCAAGCGGAGGCGAGGGAGAAGGCAGGCAACATCAGCCGAGCACGGAAGAAGGGAGGAGAAGGGAAGGAAAAAAAAAACAAACCTAGACGATCTTGGAGTGAAATTGATGGCCAGAGCGGGATGCTGTGGAAACTTAACTGCACTAAGAGGCCAACCAAGCACCATAAACACTGTCCCTGACATAAACAACAACACTTAGCTTGACTAGGTGTATGCAATATTCATCTGAGGAGCTGCTGCTTGGTAACTCTTGTTTACTTGCTCACTGAGCTTGGATAAAATCAGCACTGCTTAGGTGAGACAGCAGAATAGTAGAGTAAGTGAGATATGAATTATGTGAATAAGTGTGATTTGGAATGCATGTGTGTCTCATTGCTTGTGTGTGTGTGGGGAACAGAAGGTGGTCCACAGTGTGCGTCCTACTGCAGCGCTTTACACTATAGCGCCTGCATAATGTATGAACTTCAATTGGTGCAGATTACTACGCGGCACTCAATATTCTGCTGCACAGCTAGCCAAAACATCATTAGGTCACCGCTTTCCATAAACTCTGCAACAAACAAATACATAAAAACAAAAGTTTGGAATACCACACAATGAATAATTATACCATCCTACTCAGAGGTACATTTTGTGCCAGTTTTGAATCAAGAAAACCCGGTTATTTAGTAACAGGCACATGGCGTCCATGCAAAGTTCACACACACAAACTGTATCACTTGACTCATTCATGCACGATGAAAATTCACTGTTATAAATATTTAAGGTTGCAGAACCCCACCGAGAAGCGCTTGCGTGTCAGCTGAA
Source organism: Craterocephalus stercusmuscarum (assembly GCA_037177115.1). Lineage (NCBI taxonomy): Eukaryota > Metazoa > Chordata > Actinopteri > Atheriniformes > Atherinidae > Craterocephalus > Craterocephalus stercusmuscarum. The sequence continues at coordinate 4,861,685 of JBBDHI010000014.1, forward strand.
GCTCCCGGAGCCCATCAAGCTCAAGTTCTCTGTGCTTTCCTCTCAGTTTGTCGGTAATAGCAGCTGCAAACAGGGTAAAGTGCACATGGCGCCAAAAACAAACAAAAAAAAAAAGGATCTCTGACAGACTCTTTCGTGCACTTCATTATACCAATTATTTGGTTTGCTGAGTCATTTGACCCAGCTTAGCCATGCAAGGCATAATAAATGCAAAGAAATTTCTAAAGCGCTCAGACTTTCATTAACTGTGTGTTCCCACCCTTGGCAAAGACAGCAGTAATGCACACTGCATAGCATGTTGCACACAATAAGTTGCCTTCGTAAAATAGTTTAACTGCAGATTTTTATGTATGCTGTGATCAGCAGCACAAAATGTCTTTGGGGCCAACTTTACACCAGAGAGGATGAAACATCTGGTATCAGGTAGATTAGGAAAAAAAGAACAAGTTCGAGATAAGAAGAGGGTAAGATGGCTGTTGTGCTTCCAGTTTCTGTACCTTCCTGCTCTCTGTGTGTTCCTGCACGCTTCCATGTAATCTTGAACGAGTGATAAAAGCGCGGAAATCTCGCAGACTCGTGCAAAGCGTTTTTTGAGAGAGCGTGTGCCTCCTTTTGTGTGTGTGTTTGAGAGAGAAAGGGAAAAAGGATGACAGAGGGCCAGGTGGAACGGAGACTTCTGTCGCTGACTCAACACCTTTCTCATTTTATTACCAAATCATCCATGACAAACAGCTCTGGCGTTTGGCAAAGGTGAGGCAGGCAGGATAAGAGCTGGGATGAGAGCGGCGGAGGTCACCTCCGTACCACAAACATTGCATTGATAATATAACACGTCTGTGTCACTTCAAATGCCACCTTTACATGATGCAGCCATCCATGTGTCATTTTAAGATACACCGAGGTGACAGTGATGGCCTTTACTTGCTATAAACCCCTACCATCAAGACACAAAAGGCTGGTGACGGAGAAATCTTATCACCTGAGTGACTAGCAAAGGAAAATGCTTGGTGACAACACAATCAATACAGCCTATAAAATATGAAGCAAGCACTTTTTGCAAACATTCAAAAGCAAGTCAACCATAGTAATGGAAACATATTTTGAAGTAAGCTAAAAAGGCAGTGTTGTGTATCAGATCTATTTTATCGAGCAATGACAACAACATAGAAGTTACTGTTTATACACAAACACTAAGCAGCAGAAATCACATTAAACCTGCGTTTGTTTGTTTTGCCCCTTCCTCTCATTCAGGCTAATCTGCTTGTTAATTCCTGCTCTTGAGCAGCGAGGTTGTTGCTGACCCTTAGCAGGGACAGCGCTGTGGAGCAGATGCTGGGGAGTCCTGTTAGAAACAGGCCTGCCATTCTTTGATGTCAAAGTCTTTTGTGGCTCTGTGCGCAAGAGCAGATTAGCCTGATTGACGGCTATAAGATGCTAAGGAGGGAGCTTGAAGCACAGCAAGCCAGGGCGTTGGAGTGGAATGGAGTTCATTCATGAGTTACGAGTCTTTTTCAGTGATGTAGTAAAAGAGGAATAAATCCTACCAACAGCTTGTGAAAAAAATACAACCTCAGGCTTGTGATGGAGACTCAAACAAGATAACAGACAATAGACTGAGACACTGGCAGCTGACACACACACACAATATGCTGGAAAAATCTAACAGCAAATCAGCACCAGGTACAGTAAAAACAAACATATCAAACTGGCATGGTGCTACAAACAATATTTTTGCCACAAACTTTTACATTTTGCCCACAGTGAAGATATCAGTGAAAACAGGCAAAGAGCAGCCCGAAGGCTGTCACAGCGCTTCCTGTCAAGTCAACGTCTCAAGGAGATTTTCCCTACTTAAGAGGCCGAGGGAGCCTGTGTAAAGTCCTGGACAGACAAGGAGCAGGCTGATATAAATACCAACCCTGCTAAGAGCTCCTCTCTGCTTCTCAAGGACCCAGACCTGGAAGGACAAATGGCCGTTGGTGATGCTGTCCCTGAGTCCCTGTGCTGAAACAGGCCAGGTTGAGGTTAAGAGGACCGCAACCCACCAACCACATATAAGCAGCATTTACAAAGTCAAACTTCTCGCCTCACGGGAACCCTTACCAGGGGTGTGTTTTTAGCTTCAGATAACCTACTTTACAAACAGCATGATCAGACAGCTCTTGCTTCATTAATGGTTTTGACTCAGGTAGAAAACATGATTAATTCAAGTAGAAGGGGCACACATTGGGATTTAATTAGATCCAATTCATTTTTCAGCGTCAGAAACAACTGTTTCACAACTTCCTGTTTATCCTCAGACTGATTGGTGTAGATGCTCCCAGCAGACGCAGAGTGTTAGGGATTAACATGTCATCGCAGAAGGAGGAACACAGACATTTTGACAGTTACACTCGTGAGTCGAAGCTGCATCTAACACCTGCCTCACACCTCCCGTCCAAAAGCGCACCTGTTCTGACACAGTGTGAGGCTCCGAGCCATTCCTGGAGCAGTGTTCACACCTCTCTGAGCCTCTGGGAAACACTCGCCGACGGGGAGGAATGAGACCGCTTCAGCATCAGGACGATCACAGGAAGAGGAAGACGCAACAACGAGAAATTGATGGAAATTTCCTGCAGAGAAACTGGGGTGGAGTAATGGCAACGCCTGAGCACGCTCAGCAGCGCTGTGGTGTCGGGGTAACATTGATGCATGGTGTGACCTTACTTGTAATGCCAGCCTTAATCTACGCAAGTGGAATAAATGAAGTGGGTCCGCTGCGGACGTGTCACCCAGACTTATAAAGACAAATCCACCACCGCTCTGAGCTGTGTACACGTATTCATAAAAGTCAAAGAGACGTCTCAACAGAGTGGAGTGCCTGGTGTTGCCGGCTGGCTGGTGACACCTAGCTCATGTTGTCACGGCTGCATGGATCTGTCTATCATGTGCTGTAACACACTGTGATCGCATTAGGCATATGAAGGTGAAAGAGAGACAACAGGAAGCAGCCTGTTCAGGAGGATTGAGAAGGAATGTTCCAAGAAAAAAACATGCCATCCTTAACTAGCTTTGCTTGGCAACCACAGAGAAAAGAAAGATGGGAGTTCTTTTGAGATTCAGCATGTCTGAATTTCTGCAAAACAAAACCAGTAGCTATCCACTGAAACTTGGAACGGGGGATGGCCACAAACAGGACATCAAAGAGCCAGAACCAAAAAGCACAAACCTGTACACGGCCTTCATAAAATAACAAGTGGTAGCATCTGAAGTTGCGTAAATATTTAAAAACTGAACAATCAGAACAACACTTGGACCCGATGCACAGTGGAGATGAGCGGATTTATTGCGAATCCCAGTGTGCTGATGCTAACACAGCTTGTCATAACCACTCATTATAGTTTAACGATGGATGTCCTGACAAACAATCTTTCCAGCTGGATAACCGGGCTTTCACGTTAGCAGTCCGTTCATACTTGGCTGCCTTTTGGCATGTAGTTGGAGCAAAGCGCCGTCATTGATCATGGCGCGTTGAGTCAGTTTGCTGTGGGGGAAAGTCAGTTTGACAAGAGACCTTCCTTGAAAGATGCTGGTCTGACAGTGGACATATGGATGCTGAGCCCTGACACAACCGACGCACGCTGAGATTTAGGTGTGCCACACATGCCAACAATCTCATGTCCATCGTTGCCCCTCCCTCCTCCCCCGGCCCCCCTGTCCACTTCTCGCTCTGACATGGCAGTGATTAATGTCCCTGGCCAAGATGATGATAATAATGATCATAATTAATCAAGGGTTCTTCCTACACCTCTAGGAGCCAACTGTGACCTGAAAAAGACACCCAGACCTCCTTTCCCATGGTCTCCTCCCTCCTCTCTTTCTCCCTCTCCTCCTCCTTTCTTCCTCGTCTCACTGACAGGCCTGAACCCCGGCCCGGCAGAAAGAGCCATGCATTATCCTGCCATCACCACTTCTATTTATATCGCACCGTCCATCACTATCACTTACTCTCCTCCACCAGCCTTTACTCCGCCCGCTTCTCCAGAGCAGAGTTTTCTTGAAGCTGCCCCATATTTCCAGGAGGAATAATGCTACCTATGCAAATGGCTAAGAGTCAAAGGAGCAGCTTAGGTGACAGTGAGAAACTAACATCCTAATTTTTTTTGACACACATAGAAACGGCGAAAACAAAAAGCCAGCACCTCTTGCTGCCTGTGGCCTGGGAGCCTTCCTCGCTCCCATCGGTGGTGTTTTCCTGGAGGTTGCTTCTAAACGCGTTTGTGACAGAAAGCATTTCTGTGAGAAGAGTGTCTGTCTCTCTCAGATTTCCAGCATATATGCAGCGGCAGAATAATATTTCTAATTCCTTGGCGGCTGCCAGGTAACAGTAGCCTAGAGCAATGGTGAAGTTTTTTTTTTGTCTCACCTTCTTTTTATTTCCCCTGGTGAGGAGGATCCAAAGCTCCTTTGCTCGGCTGAGTTGTATGTGCCAGGTATGTGTTCAAAACACCTTCTCCTCCCTCAGTTACTTACACGTATAGCCTGTCTTATGTTTTCCCTTTTTTCCCCTTTACTATCTCTAAATACATGCTGTCCACAGGTACTGGGAACCTAAGTGCTGGTGCTGACAGTGCTTACGGATCACACAGGGAAAAATCCCTGCTCTCCAAACTCCAAACTGGCATCAAATGCAGCTGTGACTTACCTCCACTAAATTCTAATCAGTAATGAAATGACTATACTTTGTGTTTTTGATACATAATTCCACACCCTTATCTATTTTCTGTATTATTTTGTCTCTCAGTGTTATTTGAAAAAATATTTATACATAAAATTATTGATTGTCACTGGATTTTTATCACTTTATCCTGGTCTGTATGAAGGAATTTGCTGAATCTCGGTGAAATCGTGACAATTCCTCCCTTTTATTTTTGTGTTCAGTCAAACCGTGCATAGTACATTATGCTTTTCCAACCACTGGATGAGACATCTTCAGTTACACCAACCAGATGGTCTGCTGAAGATAGACTTTTCTTGAATCTTTTCTCTCATCTTCTTTCTCATGCATATTTTACTCACTGACACCTGAACCAAGCTAAGGTCCTAAAACAACATGAGTACATGGAACATTGCCTGTTACAGTCACTGCTGATGATCAGTGTATATGTACTGAAAACTCAGCATAGATCTGACTGTATCTGAGCCAGAACCGCACTCTGCTGTTTTACATAGCTCTTCATCTCTGTAAGTACTATAATGCTTTATGATCTGATTCTACTTCTGTGTCGACATAAAATGAAACTGTTACAGATCAACAATAGTAAAACGCAAACCGAATTTGCTGCTAAAGAGGCTGCAAATAGCTCGGTGATGTTTAGGAGTATGCTGTGAAAACAGACTTTTTCCAGAGAAAAAGACACATCGAAAGAGGAAAAAACTCTTTTTGCGTTCTTGAAAATAAACATGCAAAATTCTGAATGACTACCAATATGTAGAGCTGAAAATACCTCATTGGGTGAGCTGTTGGGATCTGTAGCATGTTGTCACATCACATTTCCTGCTCAGAGACGTTTTACTCAGCCTCCTGTCTCCACACAACTTCAAATCATGTTGCATTCTCTTCACCATACACTCCTGACATTGCTATTTGTAGTTTTATAGTTCACTTAAAAAAAGGAATGAGCCAGTAATTCTCTAGCAGAAATTTGTCCAATTCTTTATATTTCTCCATGGACGTTTACCGTTTTGAAGCTTTCTTTTTCTCTGACAAAAGTGAGAGATTCAGGCTTCCTGTCTGTACCGTCCCCACACTGAGACTTCTGACAGCACTAAAACTTTATCCATCTAGCTAACAGTTCTTAACCTTGACCTTTACATACTTTGAATACAGGAACAGAACAGTAGAGACAGTGGCAGTGAAACTCAGGGTTTATCGAGCTTAAATGTGATGGAATAATTACAACATTTCCATCTGCTGTGCTGGTTTTAATCATGTGGGCTACTTCAGTACATGACTTGTGAAAAGATGTGCCTAAAAAAGGGATCAGTTCTGACTGTCCTTGGCTAGAGCTACAGATGAAGGAAATTATCGTATTTAATGCTCCTCAGGGTTATAGGGTATAATTGGCATTTGAAATATTTTCACGTATAGGATTGTCCGAAGCTGGAGCCTGATCATCTTGGAGTTTGTGAAACTATAACGGATCCAGCCTCTAAAACCAGCTGCAATGAGCAGAAGATTTGATTGAAAAAAAAGAGATGATCGTCTATATTGTGCATATTTTGACCAACTGACATCACAGCCATTAAACTAATACCTCAAGAAATCATAGGAGTTTTTGATAAAAGCAGCTTCATATGTTTCCTTTTTAATCGTTTTCATTCTCAAGGTGATCCAGCATTCCTTTGGCTGTCAAAGGTTTGTCAGTGCAGCCATTGTCAAAAGGTGTCAGCACAGAGCTGCTTTTTGTTTTTAATAATAGCATGGTGTGAAGTCCTCACTCCAGTAATGTTTTGAATCCATCTTGTTGAGAGTTTAGGAGGTCAGGTTGCCTGGAGACAGAGGGATTGATGTGTGGACATGAAAAAAAGGGTGGAAAAATGGTAGAAAGGAAAAAAAGAAGGGGGAAATGTACCATATCTCTGGAGTCAGAGGTACAGATAGGGCAGCCGCTGCTGGCAGCGGAGCAGCCATCCTCAGTCATTGGGGCCAAAGCGAAGAACCCCGAGGCACTGAATGTACAACTGGCCTGCCAAGTGTGTGCCCACAAAGGACCAAAACGCAGGCCTCTTATCACGCAAACTACAGTTTATCTACACTGAACACAGACATACTGTTGATAACCTTGCTGAACGCCATCCCTCTCCAGGAGGCTGAAGGCAGGGAGGAAATATTGACAGATATGTTTTCAGATTATATTCTCATGACTAAATCAATACACAGATGAACCATCTCTTCAGGCTGAAGTTAGGAGGGGAGTCATTGTGAAGGTCAAACACTTAGCCCATTAAAGAGGCAGCAAGGTGCGCGGCTTGGCAGCACATCTCCACCTCCTCCTGCACGGCATGGAGGTAACAACCTTGAGGAGTTGATTAGCGGTTGAGACGGCTCCCACGACACAGGAGAGCCCCACCTCATAAAATCCTGGGCTCGGCAGCAGAACAGGGGAGCCTGGGAGAGGGGAACTGGAGGGAATTCAAGGCAGAAGAACTGCCTGCCTGCCTGCCTCATCTTTTACAGGACAAATTAAAACCACAGCGGAACAAGTCATAAAACAGGAAATAATGAATTCAATTATACTTTTTAGTGTTTAGCGGCTGCTGGTGAGATGTGCTGAGTGAGCAACATGAGGCACGCACACAGCAGCGGGCACAGGCTGATGTGTTGGTGGCGCTGAGCTTTGCTGAGGGCTGCATGTGTGCTGACTGCATGTCTCCATGCCCCTAGGAGCAGTTTAGACCTCGACATTGCCTTCATTAGCAAATGAATGATTCTTAATTGGCCTAGCAAATACACAGGATGCTTGTTGATTATAGTTTTGTTTTGTTTTTTCAGCCAGAGCTGCACACAGATGCACAAACAGACAAAGCCTATAAACACCGACATGCAGCTAAACAAGCACAGAGGTATACTATAGTACTGATAATAACTGTCATGTCCTCAAAAAGACAGACAATTCATGTCTTTCCTCCACCAGGTTCAAAAGCACAACTACGCCGCCCAACAAAAGATTCTCACAAAGAATTCTGGGACATACTCTCTTTTTTCAGCCTATCTATACATCTCTATCTTCCCCCTCCTCCGACTACCTATTTTCACTCTTTTTCAATCCGCTCTAGTTTGTCCCCTGGCATTAGTAACACCTCAACGGGAGAGAGAATCACAGACAAGAGTCCTGGTGTCCTAGATTCAGTAACACTGGCAGGAGCACGGCACATGCTGGCCTGTCCTACTAGCTGCCATACAGGACTAAAAAAGTCAGCCACACGCAGCAGCCCAGATTAAAAACATCATAGAAGAGCACACAGCCACTGTTAACGTGCATACACTTACAAATGGTGATAAGGGAAATGGAATGCACTCTGTGTGGGATTATTTCCTGTTTTGTCACATCAGTAATGCCATCAGCTCACTCTTTTATCTGTGTTTAACAGTGTGTTTGTGTGGGATAACAGATATTTCAGAGGTATGGATTTATGATTTTATAGTAATCTGGGAGTCATATCAACAGGGGGCAGGAAGGATGATATAAAATAAAGAGAAAGAGCAAATGATTGTGTCAGGAAAGTCAGTGCCCCCTCTACGCCCCAGCCCTTGCTGCCACTCACCCACTGCCAGTCTGCCAATTAAAACCCTGATTAAAACCGACAAAGTGTCTCCAAATGAAGAAAGAGCTGCTGGAGGTCTGCACTGCTGAAGCCTGTCAATTACACTGCCACAGGGAAGTGGTGAGGGAAGAGCAAAAGGGTATGGCAAAGGCACGCAAAGCAGGAGGCACAGATGACAACATGACTGCTCATTTTATGCTCCAAGGCTTCCCATGAACTTCCAAAATGATGAAGAAGGAGACTTCTGCAGTGAAAAGAGTTTGACTTACAGGTTGTTATTTTGTTCTTTTACCTCCAGAAATGCACATTCAAGTGACCAATAACACAGTGTCCTTTCTGTTACCTTTTGATACATGTTGTAAGTCATACTAGCCCCAGAGTGATGGGCTCAACAGCTAAGCCCTCAGTCCCTGATAAACCACCCACAGTGTACATCAGCTGCTAAAATATGATGGTATTCGTGAGGTCATAAATCTTGTTTTAGTAGGATAGGAAGAAAAAAGAAGCCCTAGTCTCCCCTGCATCGTTATAGCTGCATCCCCGTGGCCCATTCCACCTCCATTTAAGCTAAATGTCAACTTTCCGACTCCTTTTTCTTTTCCCTTTTTGCTTCCTCCAGTTGCCATTTGTTTTAACACAGGTTGAGGAAAGTAAGAATATAAGTCAACAGGAAGAAAACTAAAAACAGTTTGTTGCCAATGGCTTTCAGGCCTGAGTGGAAAACTGAATGCTCTATAGTTTACAAAGAGGGGAGAATCCAGTGAAGAGATAAAATAGATTCCCGATGTGTCTGACTCTAACTCGTGAGCCGATATGAGTAAAGAGGGTTGCTACTTTTAAGGGAAAAACGCCAAACCTAAACCAAAAGAATAATGTCACACTCAACTAGAACTGCAATATTTTTATATTTCATAAATGTTTATCATTTAGACATGGATCATTATTAAGAACCTCAATGATATTCTTTCAGTGTGATTAAATTAAATCTACTCATTTATTAACCTTTGTAGTGCCAAGTAAACGTGATGCAAGATGTTCTGGAAATCTCTCTGTCATCTGCAAACAGATGGCTGTGGATTAGTAAATAACTGGTGCAGTTTGGTGCAGTTTCATGTGGAATGAACAGAAACAGGGAAGTGCTTCAGCTATACTATCGTCACTGTCAGACTTCACAAACATTGTAATAAATCGTTGACAGAACTCTTCTACTACATCGGCCAGCCCTTCAACCAATAGAAAGGTGTGCACTAATGAAGAAAAAGATTATAAAACCTGCTAATCTACCGAAAACCTTTAATGAA
>JBBDHI010000014.1:4873970-4893574 GCA_037177115.1 Craterocephalus stercusmuscarum
GTGAGGGTAGAGACATTGATCATCAAGTGAATTTAAATCTTTGCCCTTTGGCTTAGATTTTTCCTCACTACTGCACTCACACAAGACCCTGAAATACATTAACTCCATAATTTTCAGACAGCAAGCAAACTCAGCATGGCCAATCAACACCTCACTTATGGCTCCGACTTAAGAAGTACTATCCCAGTGTTGGCTAGAGGTCAGGGATACTATTTGTGTAACAAAGGACAGTCCTGACTTATTGCTGACTTATTGCCAGTGATGTGAACAAATATCTTGCTTTGGCTCTATGTCAGCCGAGTGACCTGTCATGGTGGCCCGCGTAACCCAAACTCCCCAAGTACCCTCGACAGCAATCCCCCATGGACACAGTCGTATGCCTTCTCCAAGTTCACAAAGCAGTTGTAGACTGGTCGCGCATGTGCCATCAGTCACTCAGTCGATACCCAGCTTCCCACTCATTCATCACAATGCTCTTCAACTGGGAGCACACAAAAATTTGCAGAACAACAATGGAATGAGGTGCTGCGACTGGCTTACAAGCTGGCCTCAGGCAGAACACGATGATGGAGAAGGTTACTGTACAGGTTTGTCCCACTGAAACTGTTAAAGCCCGTCCGGATGGAAATGTTTTCATAAGCGTATCAAATTCATCAAGGGACTGTTTTATTGGGTCATAAAACAAAGTGTGATAAATACAGCACCTCGGGCCAAAGGGTGTTTAAGTTCTGATACTTATGGTGTGGCCAGGAACTGAGCTCGACCATCTTGCAGCAGTGAATTTATTTCTCTCCAGAGTTATGTCAAACCCAGCATGGTCAGGGTTACAGTACTCAGAATACTCATAACACAGCCGAATGGAAATTCAAGGCAACACAGTGACTTGGCGAATATCCATACTTCGACAGAGGACATCTCTAACAAAGTGTTTACTTTGACACGAACAATGAGCGGGAGAAGCCCCAGAATATATCTTAATATCTTAAAAATGGACCCTATTAGCCTATTAGTCCACAATGTTGAAATTTCTTGTTTGGAAGAAATAAAACTTATATGACCTAAAGACAGCCATAAACTCACTTGTGAGTTTGAAGTTGGATGTTTAGGTCTTGAGGAAAGTGCCGTAATGCCTTTCTTAGATACCCTGCTGATGGACGAGCCAGACGCAATAAGATGACTGTCAAGATAATATCTTAGATGACGGTGAAGCTGCAGGGGTCAGATGGAGAGGTAAGAGAAGGGAGGAGAGAGAGTGAGGAGGCACAGAGCAGCAAATGAATGCAGAAGCCGTAGAACACCTTGACAGGCAGATATCTTGCTATGCACGAGATTCACCTCAGGGGACGTCTGGCTAATTTCCTGTGAAAACAGCAGACTAGCGAGGCAGGAGGCAGAGGGTGGAGGTATAACAGAGAACAGGGAGGAGGTAAACTATTTTCAGTTCCAAGAAAAGTCTTGTCAGAGTTAGTTCTGTTGGCAGTACTTACATGGGACAAGGGAATAGAGCGAAATGTGGGCGATGGAGGGAAAAGGACAATGGAAACCCTTTTTTCTTATGTTGTAGTGGTCATGTTATATGATTATTTGATATTGTTATTCATTGCAACCCATCATCTGTATCTTGGTAAGGTCCCCAGTCCTTATTACACCCAGCCTGTCTGCAGTTACAGAGCCAAGTAACAAATACAACCAAATAAGCTCAATATAAATACATCAAAATTTAAATCCAGTCTTATTATCTCTTTCATTCACAAACACAGTCCCCCTTTTCACTGCAAATTGCACCGGAGCGAGGTCCCCATCGAATGTCAGATGACAAATTCTGTTCTAGTGCATTGTCTATAAGAGAAATATGGCTCCCCATTCTCATGACACATTTGATATACAGCCACTGCAAATTAGTCACAGGGCTGTAAGTGTGGAATGAATTGATATTCCAATCATCTGCATGATATAATGGCATGGAGAACAGCGGCAAAGTCATCTGCGTTGCTTTGATTAGTGAAGAGCACAAGCAGGAGAATACAATTGTCTGTGTAAACTAGAAGCGTACATGTTTCTCAGCAAAGGCCCAGGACTAATAGAAGCAGCCTCCGATAAATTTCTGCAAATATTCCATCGGAAACAGGAAGGCTGCCTCATTGGGATTTGTTGATAAACAGTGTCCGTGATGAGGAGGAAAGGTAGAAAGCAAGCGAGAAAGAAAGCAAAAAAGACAGGAAGAAAAGAGGTGAAAGAGTGCAAAACAGAGGTTGCTCTCAGAAAGGTCACGCTGATTGTCTCCGCCCAAATATGCTGGCCTTTTCAAAATTATCTTGGCAATGGCGATATTTTCCACAAAGCCAGCATCATGAATCAAAGAAGCGTCTACAGTTCACCCCTGAAAGCAAAGCAAGTTGCCTCCCTGTGTGCTCCTCTCTCTCTCTACTGACGATCCAGCCTCCTGCACAGAGCTGACATCTTCCGTAATTATGTAATTAACACCATGGCAGGCCTGATTTCAGAGAAAGTACATTATAATTGCATTCAGTCGTTTATTAGTTAGGCTAAACATTTGATACACTAGGCGCAAGCGCGACAGGGGGCCAAAGGCTGCTTGTTTTTTGGAACACAATTGTAGTGTCAATGCCTTGATTGGTTTCTGCTTGATATCGCTGACAGGACAGGTTTTTGTAATTTACCAATAATTACCCTCACTCCCTGGTACAATAAAAAGTCACTGGTCTCAGCTAAGATAAACCAATTGGTTGCGCTCCCTCCACTCCCGGCCTCATGGTCTGCTTCTCTGCTGTGAATAATGTCCAACTGCCTGTCTAAGACTAAAATTAATATTAAAAATTTCAGGAAAAAATAGATAAAACAAGAGAAAAATGTCACAAAAGAATATTTTTGTCTTCCAATCACAAGTGTACTGCAACAGTAGACAAGAGTAAAGCTGTAATTACCTGAGCGATAAAAGCATGTTAGGAATACTAACAAAACACATGCTGTTCAACATGATGTATTACATTAGTCAAAGCAGCAGTACGTCTCTGAGCCGTTCTTAATGGATTCTTTTAAGCGATGGTGAGGGCTGGTAATCTACACGAACAGATCATGAAGTAGTAGCTTCTGACTGTAGCAAGTGCATCTCTGCCTTTAAATGTACATGGTTTTGACTGGCAAAAAGGAGGTAAGATTTTTTACACGCTTTAATCTTCAACGTAAGACTCAACTAAAACATTTCACAAGGTGCGCAACATGACTAAAGAACAGCTGTCCGGCTCTGATACACTGCTACAGCATGAGATACTTTTCTTGTGATTAGTGGATCATACTATTATGATGTTACACTCTGGTTAGGCAGACAGACACTTTGGTCCCAGTATCACCAGATCTGTCCCTGTCCCTGTGATGATTTCTTCAATTAAGCCTTCCTGGCAGAGAGGGGCCAACTGCTTAACTAGGCAGAATTGGAGCTGCCACGAGCTAGAGGTAGCAATGGGCTCCACTTCAACAGCTCATTCATCAGCCCCGACGCTACCACTGGGCCACCTGTTCTGACACCATGCAGGGATGGAGTCATTTGCATTCTGCTCTGACCGTCTTCTTTCCCTCCCCCTCCCCTTTCTCTCTCTCTCCTCCCTTTCTCTGCCTATACAACTTTTTAAGTTCCTCTGTGGCAGCTCTGGCAGATAATTGAATACCAGGGTTTGATTTAGTTTGAAATCAATTTGGGAAGGGGCTTTTCATTCATTATGCTCCTTGGCTTTGGTGCTACGCCTAAAATCCCTCAAACTTTGGCATGGGCTCCAATGTCGTCAATTCAAAGTGAAATTAAGTAGCCCTGAGTTGGATTGACAGGCGAGCAGAGCATGATGGGGCAGGGAGGGTCTGTTGGGCATGTTGTGCAGGGGACTATGTGGACTCTCTTTCCCTCTCTTCTCCTGGGGTGTCTCTCTCCTCTGTGCTCTTTGTCACCACCAGGTGCTGCTGTGAAATAAGGAGAGAGGCGTCGACAGGAGGCAGCCATGCTCATAGCTTGACATTTTAGCCAGCTCCCTGCAGACACATATGGCTAGTGTGTGGGTGGATGTGCATATGCCCAAACGTGTAACAATTTGTTCTCTGAGCATGCACTTGTGTACATGTGCATGCCTGCATACCTATAACTTGTTGTATTGGCTCCAACTGTGTTGTCCATAGTCCAAATGCACATATTTGGGCAGTTGGTTATTTTGGTCCTTTCCACCAGGTGCTCCAGTACATTATGTCTAAAATACATTAACAACAAGCCAATAACAAAACGCCAAGTTGTAGTTGTGATCTGGATAAGTCATGCCAATATAAATAACATTATCCGTTTTAACCGTTTTAAAGTCGAATAATGTCCCTCTGTTGTGAAACTTGTTCAAAGTACTGGTGAACTTTCCCAGGCCCTTCATTGCAGCCAACTTTCGTCTAGGCTTCGGTTGAATGAGATACAGAGCAGGTGATTGACTTGGTCAGTCAAGTATATACCGCCTTTTCACCCTTAAAAGCTCTCTTGTTGCTTTGCCTGAATGTTTTGGATCGTTCTCTTGCTGAATGATGAAACGCTGTCCAGTGATTTTATTGCATTTGGCTGAACATGAACACACAGAGTATACAGCTCTGCATTCATCCTGTGTCAGCAGTGGAATCATCAATAAATGCCAGAGCCCCAGTATCATTGGCAGCCATACATGCCCGAACCATAACTGAGAGGCGCACATGTTTGACTGATGAGTTTTTTTCCATACTTCCTCATCATTTTGATATGGATTGACTTTTCTTTCAGTCTGCAGAACTTTGTTTCTCAGTTTTTGAGCCTATGCGGGGTATACGTCTTATGAAGGATCTTTGCAGTCATGAAGATTTCTATATCACTGGCAAGGACATATGTAAGATTAAATCCTGGAAAGTATTCTTGACTTGCTCAGCATGCAAATGACTCAAATAATTTTCCACTATTTCAAAGGACAGCTTGTCAATGAAATGTTCATTTTCATTTAAATTTGTCACTTAAATGTGGCGTCAAATTTGGAATGGAATTTGCTTCAGCGAAACCCCCCCCTAAAAAAAAAAACGGCGGTTATTGTTCAAACATGATCTGAAGTGAGTATCTCTGTGACAGCACCCAGCTGACTCATTGTCCACAGTCAGTTATAAACCAATATAATGCATTACACAATATGTTACACTGTGTAATGGGAGGTTATTCCCCATGTATTTGAAAACAAATTGGTGTAATTGTGAAGAAACATGGGAGTACTTTAACAAAGTAACACCTGCAAAGGATTTATCTGCACATTTTCTCCACTTCAACCCCCTACCCCTCCAAACCCATGCCATACAGCCTAGGACTCCCTTATCTTCCTGCGTGTTTGACTCAATTGTCATCTGTCTAACTTGAGGCTGTGTTAGATTGTTAAAGCCTCTGGATATGGTAATCTCTGGGCTGCTCTGACCTTGGGAGTGTGTTTGCAGGGTGTCAGACCCCCCTAATTCATCAGAGACAGGCCATTAGCCAGCTATCCAGGCACACAAACACACAATGGAAGAGGAAGGAAAGTTCTCAGGGAAACAGCAGCGGCCCTCGTTCCTGAGACATCATTAGTTACTGCCTTTCAAAACTGCTGAATTGGGACACTTACCCGACTTGCCCCATTTTTTTGCACCACAAGAGCCAAGATGTTGATGAATGGATGCATGAAACTGTCACTACCAGGAAATGGAGAAAATAGGGTTAAGGACAAATCCTGGTCAGAGTCTTCAGCATTAGGGGCTAATGCAAGGACACTGACGATGGCCAAATTAAATGTGAGTATTTTTCACATTTACCTTGGTTTACAAATGGCACACTACCTTCAAACTGCACATCAGCAGCATCTACACAGTTGCATTTGGGTCTCTCTGGGCAGGATTATCGAATGAAGGACAGGATATGTAAATCGAGCATTTTCAAACAATTTCAAAGATGGCGAGGGTTGCCTCATGAGGTCAGTGGTTATGAACAGCCTCATATATCTAGATGCCAAGTGAGATGGAATGGTAATTACTCCTGTGGATCTCTGTGCTGAGACACAGCCCCTATCTTGTAAGCGCCAATGATTGACAGCCTCAATAAGAGACTTGCGCCGCACCCCCTGCCCTCCGCCTACATGCCCCCGTGACAACTGGTCATACACATTGTCTGGTGCCCCTCAGGCAGGGCATGGGTGACACCCCCTTTGATAATGCTGCCCATCACATCCATCATGGCACCCTGCTCAAACTCACGAGAGGGCACAACCAAGGGAATCTAATCAGGCAGTCTAATTGAGGAGCAGGGCGAGCCAATACCAGGCCTGAGAGGCTGGCTCTGCCTGGGCAGGCTCAGGGGACGTCAATAACACTCAGCGGGTGTCGATTCATCAAACCTCCTTAATGTCATTAGCCCTGAGAGGCTCGCTTACCCCCCCTCTCATCCCACCACCATCACCCTCCCACCCCTCGATCTTATTCTTTCATGCGTCAAACTTTCTCTGCCTCACTTTCCGTTCCCTCCTCCTTATGTCTCTAAATCTATCCATCTCCCACTCGCATTATTTTCTCCCTCACCAGTTTTTCCACAGGTACGTCCACCTTGCATCATAAATTCAGGACTTGCTTATAAAACGTTCCGCCTTTTCTGTTTCTGCTTTTGGGGAATTAGCATGTGCACACTCTCACTACCCACCCCTCCCTTTATTTTCAGCGTAAAACTTAAACTTTTTAAGTCTTTCCTTTAAGTTTCAGTCTCCAGCCCTCCTCTTCTGCCCCAATATGTTCTTCCTCCTGCTCTCCAACAACATGTGGCAGATTTTCCAGCTGTTTATTAAACAATGCCAGAGCTTCCTAGGAGCAGGTGATGCAGTCAATTACTCCACAATTACCTGGGTAATTATGCAAAGGAGTAGAGAGGAGAGCAACGGCAGAGGGATGAGGAGAACCTTGGCAGGGCTGCGCTGGCAGTGGTTGGGACCCAGAATGGCAGAAGATTGAGACCTTGAAGTGACAGTGCCAGACACAACACTGGTATAAAGGACGATGTGCCGTCTCGCCTGCCAAAAACATACACTCAAGCACGCATTAATAACCACAAAGATAGTTTTGAACAGTCAACTTCTGTCTGCCTGACACCAGTGGGATGTGGGTGTTTTTTAAAGCCTGCTGCTTTACTCGTGGACCATGACGATACAATGTTTGTGATCACTTCATGGTTTGGCTCCCCTGACAATTAGGTGTCTCATTCTTAAATGGCAACAAAGAAAAGAATCGAGAGAAGAAGACAGGTAAGGGCAAAAGAGGTGTGTGGAGAGTGGGAAGGATAAGAGGCAAAAAACAATCTGAAAAAAGAGCAAAGGTGAAATACAAGTGGAAAAGTAAATCTGCAGGGAGCTGCATGTAGTGCACATTGTATTTATAGTAAAGTGATTGAATAAACGGGGCTGATTATTTCCTTTGCTTTGGCTTTTAAGAAAGAAAAGTCATATTTGGCAACACAAGCTTGCTTTTCTCTCAAACTTTTCTCATTCACTACTGCTAACAACTGATCCATGCGGACTATTTTACACATTGACAGAGAAGCGCTCGTCAAGTAGGGCTGACAAGCATATGTTGGGGTAAATTGAAGCGTACAGTGGCTATTCAAAAGGAGGAAAAAAAGGAGTCAGATGGGAGAGGAGAGTCTGGCATATTTCCTGCCATGGAAGTTTTATGCTCTTGGATTGAAAATATTTTCACTGGCGGGGGTGAATACTAAATTGCTAAGTGTCAGCTCATCACTTAAGGAGGATTGTTGGTGGGTATAAAACTTCCCCACACATGGTTTCTCCAAATAGCCTCAAGCCAGCCAATTCCTCTTAACTCTCCCCAAGCTTTCCAATGTGATGTTGTGGCTGCAGTGCTGTTTGCAGAAGTTAAGCTTTCAGGTGTGACTCCCCAAAACTCAAAACTTTGGTTAAGATTCGTCTCCATGTTGCAGATTAATTCATAAATCCCTCTTCAAGCACACATGACAACAATGCTCTGAGGCACGCTGAAGGAGAAGAGGCAGACGATGGTGAGAATTCTGTAATCCAGGGAAAAGGCTTAACCTTTTTCCTTTTTTTTGTTTCTAAGAAAAGAAAAACCAAAACACTTTTTTCGTCAAATTGTCCATCAACAGTTTTTGTCTCAAGGGGCAGAAGAAGGTGGTCACGTCGCTGTTCATGTTAGTGAAGATGGGCATGAGGGAATAACCTCACAGCTCCGTATCTTAAATCTGTGGGATTAAGCTCCATTAAACATGGAGCGCCGCCAAAGCTTTATCTCTGGATTTCACTCTGAGACAGAGCGGAGAGTGCGAGGAGGAGGGGGTCGGGAGGGAGGGAGGGAGAAATAGCGATGAAATGTCCTTCACCTTTATCGACTAAATTATATATAAAAAAGGAGGGATGAGAAAAATTGCTTGCCCGGTCCAGAGTACAATGGTGAACAGCACTCATGTGCATAGCATGCTCAAACATCCAGGCAGACACTCTTACACTGACCATTACCTTTAGCAGCTCCTGGCACACTCACAAAAACACACACTCACATGCATTCAAATCCTCCCCCTGGCAAACTGGCCACTTAATGAGAAATGACCACTGCTGATCCTCTTTACTTTCACTGCTCTGAGCAGAAAACAAATGCTTCATTTTCTTCCACTTAAAAAAACAAACAATAAAAACAAAAAAACCTGGATTATTTTTTTTGTAACAAAATTTGTGT
Source organism: Craterocephalus stercusmuscarum (assembly GCA_037177115.1). NCBI lineage: Eukaryota > Metazoa > Chordata > Actinopteri > Atheriniformes > Atherinidae > Craterocephalus > Craterocephalus stercusmuscarum. The sequence goes on from JBBDHI010000014.1 coordinate 4,882,746, forward strand.
CAGTTGCTGTAGTTGATACACTAATGGAATATTTTGCGTCAGGCAAATTCCTACAATTAGCTATTGGCACATTGTTTGTATTTACTCATGTTTTCACCCAGAAAATTAAGCATAACCTCCTTAACGTTGGAGCCAGAAAAGAAAAGAGCGTGCTGGGAGTCAGGGTGGTCCAGTGATGAACACCCCCAGTGTCCCCCCCTTCATCCTGTTCTCTCTCTCATTCCTCTCCCTCCTCTGGGCAGTTATCGATCTGATCTGTTCCTCTCTCAACTGGAGCCATGATTCATGTTGTTCCGACCGGTCTTCACTCACCACACACAGACACAGCTCAGTCATGCTCTTCCCTATCTATGTGTCCATCTGTCTCTGCCTGCTCTTCCTCTCTCTGCCCTAAGGCAAGTCAACCTGCTGTCCACATTTGACCACTTTTGCCCGGTTTGCTCCCACTTTTACTTAAAACGATTTGTATGAGCACTTTTTGTTATTAATCCTTCAAATGAAAATCTTCTTTTACCATCATGCATCGCTTTATATTTCCCCCTCAAGCAATCTTTATTATTTGAAACTCAAAGCTGACTGTCGGCATGCACTATGTACAATGACAGTACTAAAATCGTGCACGGGAACACACTCGGCTGGATGTATATCATGAGTTTCCATGTAGCTTAACATGGCTGCTTTTACTAATATTGATTAGGTTAAAAGGCATTTCTTGTCTTACAAGTCATTCATGTAATAGCTGCTATACTTTTACATGAGTCATGTGCTATTTTTAAAACACACGTTGTATTCTAAGTTTATTTTCATCTCCCAAAGTGTTGTCATCTATTCCAGAGCACAGTGTTCATTTTTTGATGAAAAAAAGGGAGATGAGGATGAACAGGAGAGAGCTAGAGAGAGACAGAGATGTGTGTAGGCCTTGCAGCAGCAGAAGCACATAAAAGCTCAGCTTCAGCCAAGGCCCTTGCTCCAATGTGTAGAAATTAATTGAGTGAAAAAAATCTGCTGTTTAAGGTTGAAGTGGGTTATGGGAGGCAGTGTAACAATTGTTTTCTGTTTGCCAGAGGCTATATATCGTTCATTCCGGCTTTCTCTCTCCTCTCCGCTCAACACTACCAGCCCCCACCCCCCCCCACCCGCCCTCCTTCCCTCCCTCCTTCCTCCCTTACCATCCATCCACCTTCTAAGCCTCTCCTGCTCCCTACTCTCCTTTTCATCAGTCTTTTTTTCCACCGTCTACAGTCTTTTTTTGATTCATTTTCATCTCACCCATTTTCATCTATTGCACAGGAGATGTTTTTGTGGTATCTTTAAAACAAATTTTATAGAAATACCAGGCTGCACTTACAAAATGAGGTTGGTCGAATCAGCCTATGCAGAAATTCTTTCCCATATATGGTATATATGTATAGAATGATACATTTTCTCCTCATAAAAGACTTCCAGTAAAACTAAGCATGTACAGAGATGAATTAGTGTGTGTGCATGTGCATATTTCCACATGTATGCGTCATTATTTGGTGACAGTGACAGTATCAAGGGACCAGTGTCAACACAACGCAGAGCAAGCTTACCACCCCCTTGGGTTTAAACAAATGACTCATTCTCTCTCTCTTCACATTTAAATGTGCAAGAGAAACTCAAAGAAGTCCCCTGCTGCCTTTCATTTCAGCAATACAACAAAGATAAACATATCAAAACAACAACAAACCCCCAAAAAGAGCAAAAACAATCAGCTGTTTAAATCAGCAGAAACAGAATGAATAGAAAAAGGACAGGACTCGGTGGCCCACATCTATTCAGATTACTGAGAAAAACAATGTTAGCGCAGAGGTATCGGAGCGGAATGGGGAAAAATGGAGAAATACAGGGTGCAACACAAACAGAAGACAAGAAATAGGAGGTAGGAGGACATGACAAAAAAAAGAGATATGATGCATTTTTTTTCTGGTTATGTTTTTTTTTTGTGCTTTTGCCCAAAGCAGAGGGGTTAAACCTGTTTCCTGTGTTAAACTCCTCTTTTCCACCCTTTCATGTAAATATGAAACCTTTCAATATCACTCTGAGGAAAGCATAGTTGCTCAGCCCGTATAATTCTTAACAAATACTTAACCATTCCCTTTGAACTTTGCAGTTCCACTCATTATACCTCCTTTGAAGAGTGAACGTTGGAGCATTGGTACATTTTGATTTTGCCGTTATTAAATGCAACACAGCGGCAAATTACATCTAAACTACTGTTTTGCTGGTTAATAATACATAGGCCATGTGCAGTAGCCAGCAGAAGAAGAGGGGGAAAAAAATACATGTAGCCGAAGTGAGAGATGCTTTAGTGCAACAAATTGATCGCACTGCAAACGTCAACAGACATATTTTTGCGGATGAGGCAAAAAAAAAAAAAAAAGCTGTTTTGGAACAGTGAGGCTAAAAGTTGCTTTTTGAGTTAAATAAACAAGTAAAAAAAAAGATTATATTGCTGGTTGACTCCTCCTTCAAGCCTTTGCCTCCCTTGCTCCCCGGCAGCATCCTGAATGCAAACACCATGCTGCACTCCCCATCTGAAAGATGTTAAAAGAATCTAGCTAGGGAAAGAATAGATGGTTCCTTCAAGGCTGAAAGGATCTACAGAAACTGCTGCTTTTGACATATAGAAGTTAGCCTTGGCTACAGGAATAGCTTCATATCAGTAGATGCCTAAGTGATTTTCTTTTCATAGAGAAAACGCAGAAAGAAAGACGCAAAAGAAAAAGATGAAAAAAAGATGGAGAGAAAGAGCTTACAGGATTAGTAAAGACATGTCCTGAAGAAATATGTAGGTTGTATTTCAAGCTATATACAAAACCAGCCTTTGATTCCACGTAAAGTAAGATTCAGACGTGAGCTGACCCCTTGGTCCTGGCCTTTAGACGAAAAAAGCCCCAGAAATGGGTGAACCAGCCCAAAAGCTGGTTGTACATCATTAAACAACCATTCTGCAAAAAGACTCAAAGAGGGATGAGAGTTAGAGTGATGCTGAAATGACTGGATTTTCTTTGAACTCCCACCTTTAAATTCAAGTGGATCAAATAGACCCAAGACTGATCTGACGGCTAGACCAGAGTGGACCTTCAGTATATAACACCACATATCTTACCACTTGGCAGTGGTATTTTCTGTGGAATATGAATCTCTTAGGAGAATTCTGTCCTGGACCTGTGAAAAAGTGGAGGGCAGAAGCCTTGGTGAAAGGTGCTCATTAACATAAAACTCAGGCCCTGTGTTGCCCATGGGTCTGTGTTTGCCTCACGAGACCAAACAAAAGTAGAATTCGCACACTGGAGCAAAGCACAGAGTCATGAAAAGTCTGCTCACAGCTTGCAGAGATCGGTTTAATTCACCCTTTCTACAAACTTCCCGCTCCCACTTTGCATATGAGGTGTTGGTTCTGCTCGGCTACTCCCTAAAGGGGTACATATATCAAACTTTGTTGATTATGTGCACCATCAATATTAATAAGGAAAATGAGAAACAAGTACGAGAACAATGAAGCACCTCTCCCTCTTGCAAATACAAATAGAAATGTTTAGCTGGGTGTCATATTAGTTAAGGCCTCCTAGTTAGTTTGTGATCTGAAACAGATTTGAAAAGTGTTATCACCACACACGCAATGAAAAGTTTATATTCTGTATGAGCAAAAATCTTAAAATAAACAACAAATAAAGATAGTTTTCTGTCAATTTCCTTAAGGACATGTCCTTCCTACATTTTACGATATAGAGGGGATCCCTGTGGAGATATCTCAGCATGACATCGCCACAACATCCTGCAACAAGCGGTAAATTAAATCACCAAGGCTGATGATAATTTTCCCTTTTTTATTCTATTTTGACAGGCTTCATATAGGCTGCTGTTTATTCTCTCCTACAGCAAATGTTTCCAAAATTAGCCCCTGGAAATGGGTTTGCTGGCTTGAAATGGCGATAGCAGGGTCAGCATGAAAGGCAGACTGAGGGTTTAACTGCTGCTGAGTGATTTGGCAATTGTAAGATGTAAGAGACAAAAACTAATTACTGTGGGCTTAAAGAAAAACCATGGGTAAAGTGGATGCTCCCAAGGCTGCTCGTGTGGGAAGGTTTTAGTTCAGTTGCTAATAACAACATAACAACCCCCATTAAGCCGATGCTGGGAGGATCACTGTTTTAACAACTGTGCAGGATACAAAAATACAGCACAATAAGTAAAATGGATATCCATATTAGATATCAAGATACTTTTGATGGATAATTTCAAAGCTGATATTTTTAGAAATTGTTATGTTCTTTTTTTTGTTCCAAACTCACATTTCCCTCATATGATCCTGAAAGCAACAGTAACGTGACCGTTCTCCCCTGCAGCAACTCAGTTTGGTAAAAGCTAACGGGTCAGAGTTTTAACTATGGAAACTGTCTTAAAAATGTCCCTCACAGTGTCCTTAACTCCTCCACAACCAGTTTATTTAAGAGTGAAGAGAAAGTTGTGTGCTCTCAAAAAAAAGTAAATAACTCTGTAATCAATTTTACAAAACTGTCTTTTTTAAATCTCTATTTATTCGTTATGGACATTGCCTGTATTATTAATCTGATCTTAATTTCACAGCTGACTCGGAGCAGGGGTGGGAGGACTAGCAAGCATGTTGTCGCCCCCTCACAGAAACAGGGGTTTGTTTGGCGCCCTCTCACATCTGGCAACTCAATCTGGTGATATCAGCCACTGCATCTGTAAATCAGTGCTACTACAGAAACTGAAAGCACAAACTGTACCGTCACCCAGAGCAAGTCTATTTCTCATATACGCAGCCAGTTTGATTGTAAGTACCCAATGCTGCACCCACACGGGCATGAAATTGTGGAATTTAGATTTGTGTACCAAAATTCCAAAAATAGCAGACAATATTTACTAAAAAGTTTTTTCTTCAAGAGACCCATGTGAATTCAGATGTGCAGTTTTTTAAATGAGTAAAACATCCAATTTATCTGATTTGCAAAAGAGTAAAATACATTTTTTTAAAAATGGGCTGGACTTCTTGTAGAGAGAGTTAACTGTTGAAGGTCATGTGATATTGAAAGCCAATGCAGTGTAGCATCCAGTAGCATCCACTCCATTACAACATTAGCAACTAATGTTTTGACATTTGTCTTCATTATTATCAATGAACAGAGGCGATTGAGCCACCAGCATGCTCCATTACCTTCCTTCATTGCACAGTTGCACAGTTGAAATCACACATTAGGGTGGATCCAACATAAAATGACAAGTTACGGGGATAAGGACGCACCAGCTGATTATTTACGTGGCGGAGGGTGAGGGGGCTGGGTGAAAGTATAGTGGGGTGAAGCAGAGGCAGGAAAGGGAGCTAGGGAATTGGTAAAGCACTGTACCGACATTAAGATCTGAGAAGCATGGAGGCACAGAGCAGCACCGCACACCTTAAGAAGAGAAGCTCATTTCAATCGGTATAATTAGCCTGTGGTAATGAAATAAGTCAGAGGCACTGCCACCTTCACTTAAGAGAAAATCGATCCGTGTTTGAGGGAGTTTATTAAAGCTTAGAAATAATGGGGAGATAGGATAGAAAGGGTGGAGGAGATGAAGGTTGAGCGCACATTAACAGCTAATCAGCTAAGTATAGGTGGTAGCATTGGGGCACAAGCTTGACAAGAAGCAGAAGAAGGATCACTTGGAGTTTGCAAGAGCAGATGTTTTTGAAATCTCTGCTATTTCACAGTGGGAAGGCAGGGGATGCTAGAGCTACACCCACTGCAACCTGCATGTGCAACCTGAATATAAAGATGACCTCACTCTTAAGCAATAAAGCCAATCAGAAAGTTGTGCAAGCAAGGATTCTGGTCGATAAACAATCATTGGCCGTCCTCGTTAATGGTGATTGTCACAACAGCTCCTGTGGTCTGGCCGTGGCTAGGATCTGGTGAATAACTTGAGTATGGTAAGAGCAGGGTGGTGAGATAATCACTGATGGGCATTTCTCCTCAGGTGCCCCAAACGCACGCTGGCTGATGTGGGTGCTGCTTGCTCATTTATCCAGCCGTCTGGCCAACTCACCTGGAGTGATGGGGGAGACGTCAGGAAGGCAGGCTGCTATTTCACGGCCTGTTAAGCGCTAATGCCGCAACATGCCCTGCGCTCCAATTTTAGGGAACAGGGAGCATTACCGCCCAACTCAAGGTTCTGTCTGTCTGGACTGTGGACTTGGACAGTAGCGGAGGGAGGGGGGTAGAAAGATCAGCGAGGAGAAAGATAAGAGGTTGGGTAGGGGAGGACAGTGAAAAGTCTGGCGAATGAATTAGAAGATTACAAATGAAAGAACCAGAAGAAAGGGGAGGAGGAGAGAAAAAGAGCAATAAAACCGTTAAAGAGAAAGAGGATGAAGAAAAGAGAGCAGATCGTACAGCTCTGGTTTTACACAGACTGCAAAGCCAGCACTGCACAGCAGACAGGAAAGCAGCAGCACACGCTGACATCTACTCCTGCCACGCTAGGCTGCCTCCCGCAGGCCCCAGAAGGCCTCGCGCTCCTGCACACGCAGCCTCTCTCTCACCAGAGCCACTGAACATCTCTGGCCTGACCCACCCACAACACTTGTCCTCCATGTGCACTAAACCTGGCCCGTGTAATAACCACAGAGCCTCTATTAAGCAGAGGGTGGCCGGGGAATCAGAGCAGAGCAGCATGAAGGAATCCCAGCACAACAAAGCGAGGTTAAGCTCAACTTATGTCACCTCTTTGTGCTCTGGCCCTACAGATGCAGTATTAATAATGTATTGAAGCTGATTTTCTACTTAAAATGCACATTGTAACTGTAAATACTAGGGGTGGGACGATATGCTTTCCTCCCAATTTCATTCCTTTACGATTTTTTGGGTGCCGATTGGATTTAAATTGCGATTCTCATGATTCTCCTAGATTGCAGATTTTTGTGGAGAAAAAAAAAATAAAAAAATCTAATTACTATATTTTTTTCTTAATTACAATTAGGAAAAAACAACACAGCATCCAGACCAACATTCTGCTACTATAATGCCCAACAAGACAAGTAAAAAGGATATATAAAAACAATAATAAAAATCTAATTTAAAAATGATTTAACTTTTTTTTTGCATTTATTTGAAAATTAAAGATAGATTTTTTTAACAAAGAACTATTTATTTTAAAATTGTGAAATAAAAAAATCCCCATATCAGATTTTTTAAACAAAAAAATCAATTTTAAAATTGCGAAATAAAAAATCAGGATATTGGATTTTTTTATTCAATTTTCCCACCCCTAGTAAATACACAGGGCAGAGGTTAAAAGTCCAATCATTTGTATGTGTATGTGTTGACAGTAAGCACGGGTGTGCACGATGGGTCAGGGATTCCATCAAAGGCCAGTTACAGCAGTGATGGATCACTTCTCTCGTTGCCTTGCTCTTTAAACACATGATTCAGGTCTTCAAAGGCTGCAAGACTTGGAAGATTCCACGAACACAAAAAAAAGAGTCTGAGGAACTAAACACTAATTTAAACACAATCTGTCCTTTTCACCAATTATCTTTTACTTTAACTGCTATTTTGACATTTCTTTAATTATTTGACCATGAGTACATACTGTAGGGTTTGTCTTTACTTAAAAAAAACCCTTTACACACATCTGACTACTGTATATTTGTACAAAATTATTATCATATGCCATATTCCATAACTGAGAAATTTATAAGCCCCAAGTTAGTACTGCATTCACCTCCAGAAACAGTTTGGAGGATGGATGGACACTTGAACATCAACAGCCAAATAGACTGTGAACACATGGGCATCAAGGGACCCTTCTCAAGATCTGTTTCCACATCACAACCTTAAGAAATATAATTCTGAAAACATACAAGTTGTTTGGGACTCCCCAACCTTAATATGGCCTTTTGCTTCTCAGCTGAATGGGATACCTATACAAAACAGCTCCACCGTTACACTGAGTATGATTATAAAATCAAGCAACAATGATCTTGTATTTAATTCTTTTTTAAAACAAATTTTCAGGATATTTTTATCACTTTACATGTACAGTAAGGTGATTTAGACTGGCTTTGTCTTGGAAGATTCAGGAATGATGGTGTTACAGTACACCTCCCTTTCTGCTGATTGAAAGAGAAGTGCTTGAAGCTACCCCTGGGAGTGGATAATAGGCCTGTTTGTATATACTGTAAAAGCTTTAAAAGTGTGAAATATGGTAAATCACAGCTAACAAAGAGCTAATTCTTAAGTTCTTATGGCTTGTTTCCTTCATGTAGCTGTAAATTGTTTTGCTTTGCAGGTTTTTACTTGTCTGTATCTTAGTACTGTATGCTCCTTGTTTTTGGTTTTTAAATGTTAACCTGGTCTCCTTGTTTTACATTCTGCTTCTGTCCCTGTTCCAGATTTCAGTTTCTGATTGCCACACACCTTTGCATCATTTCCATTGATGTGGCCCGTGGTTTCCTTGTTCATTCCAACATCCTCATGCTTTTACTGTACCAGTACTGTGAATTTTCAGGCGTAACATTTCTTTGTAGTTGCCATTTTGGTTCTGCTCACTCAGTACTGTTTTCCATATGGAGTCTATGTTTTTCGATTACCTTTGTGTGCAGCACTTTCAGGCTGTTTATTACCACAGTTTCTTTGTTTAACAGTGTTCTGAATTCTGCAAGTTGCTCCATTTGGTTCATCTCCTAAACAATTTGCTATCAAGACTTTTGTTTGTGCTCTCAACTTTTCTTTTCGAGTTATATGAAATCGTAGGAAGATATTGATAACTGAAGCCCATGCCTGCATTATATTTTATTTAATAGCAGTTCTAGAACAATTTCTGTGTTTTTCTATGTGGCCTTGCAGCCCTAGAATAAGTCAGTGTCTCCCCGTCATAACCTGCATAACTCTATTGTGCACAGCATTCAGCCCTGATAAAATAGGCTTCTTTAAAAAAAAGAAACCTAACAAAAAAACAAACAAACACTCCAATTAGGTCAGTTGTTTCAGTCTTTGGTGGCCATGACTCATTATGATGTTGCTTCAGTATACTCTTATACACTCATGCTACGGTATGCTGTGCATCATTCTTCCTTTGAGCCTTTACATGCTTAGTAGGACAAATGGACAAAAAATATTGCAACCAATATATTAAATAAATCACTTCTATAATCTCTTCATTGATTTAGATTTTAGTCTGAATAACCACTCAGACCACATAGCCTCCACATTATGGTAATGCATCTCATGACATATCATTATATGTCCAGGCATACACTTTACAAATCAACTCCAACTATACACCTCAATGAGTCTAATAAGAAACAGGGACCAGGGAATGTTGGTCACAAGGGTGATATTTTTATACCCTAGCCTTATGTTTTTCCTAGTCCACTGTGACAGATACAAGACTGAAGAAAAGCAAGTACCATCACTGGACAAAAGAAGTACTGAAGATACAATAGCTGGGATGAGTCAGTTCATTAATTAATTATATCACCCCTGCTCACCTGCCTTTGCTCCATTCAGCAAGGATTCATCACAGAACACACAATACTGGTGAGCAGTCAGGTGAATATTTGTCTAATATATTTGCAAAGGTGTTTGTTCAAAGTTATTCTGGTCATTGTAAATGCATATGATAGTGACAAACTCTTGATATGTTGGAACACATACGCAAGTTGGTTCAAGTTTACAGAATTACAGCTCCAAACAGATGACACTAAAAAACAAACATCTAGGAGATAATTGGAAAATAATTGCCCAGGCAACCTGTACAGGATGTATCCTCCCTCTTGTCTAGTAGCTGCCGGGATAGACCCCAGCCCCCTGCAACCCTGCAACCCTGCAACGTAATTGGAAGCGGGTATAGAATGAAAAGGTGGGGGGGGGATAATAAAGTCATTAATGGAAGTTATTTAGCATCACATCATGTGGGGATTTTTTGCAGGTTTTTGCTAATTGAGGAACTAATTTAAAAAACAAGCAGATGCTTCTCTGGACCACCACAGCAACCTACTTCCATGACTGAATCTTGATGAGCTATAATAACTAAAATATGGTCCACGGGGAACTATTTTCAATTAATCAAAAGCTACAATGTTTTTAAGACATACAGCATGATAAATGTGTATATGCTAACCTTGCAAGTCAAGTCTACCAGAAAATGACCAGATTCCACAAGAGCATACTGTCAAGCCCAGAGCCTTTTGGAGAGATTCTTAAAACCATTTTCATAGGTGTGTTTCTTTATAAGACAGGAAATACACAAATGTTTAATAACAGTAGAACATAGTGGGTAATGCAGAAAGTGCTGAAGGCCTATTGCTAGATGCAGCAGGCAGAAATCCCTATCGGTAAAGGTGAATCCAATTTCAAACACTTCTTTCTTCAAGCTATGTATACCCTTATGACTAAAAGTCTTAAATACCAACAAGTGAAACTGTAAAATTAAATTTTAAGCTATCGGCATCTTCTGTATGTTAGGGCTTTACAAATCAGCTGGGTTTTTATAGTCAGTGGAACTGCATTTTAATGAACTTCTACCTTGTTTTTCGAAACACAACTCACAGCAAGAACTTGCCTCTTATGGACTCGGCATATGTGCCAATTACAAAGGATTTGAGCAAGAATGAGCTGGTACTGTTTCATCTATATGAGAAATTAGACTCCAAGTAGCAGTTTCTGTCTGAAAAGGAGATTACGCACACAACTCTATCTGAACATCTGAATTCTGTTGTTGAATTAACAACAATATAAGCTGACATCAAAATCAGCAAAGTCTGACACTGAAAAATGTGTAGTATGGACCGGACA
>JBBDHI010000014.1:4910529-4925040 GCA_037177115.1 Craterocephalus stercusmuscarum
GAGGAGACCAGATGCCATATAGAAAGGAGAGGCGAAAAACCAGACTAAGGGGAGGAACATAAAGAAGCTCAACTAATGACAGAGAGGAAGGGAGTGGTGAAAGTGTCAAGACACCCATTGTGTGGCAGGGCCGGAGCAGTAAAGACAAGCTAGTGGCCACTGCAACTTTAAGATTGCCATTAAACTCGTGCCTTACTCGTGTTTATGGTTGGCTTTCTGTGTCAGAGGAGAAGGGGATCGTAAAGCAGGGCTTTGTCTGTCTGCCATTGATTTATTTCCTTCGTTAGGGTGATGACACCGCCTGCTTATGATGTCCTAGCACAGACTGTAATTACAGAGCACTTCTGTCTTTATTGATGTCACTTTGTTAGTTTAATTACGCTATATTGGGTTTTAGAGTCGTGGCAAGAGCAAAGCTATGATGTAGGGCAAAAATCATCAATGGAACATCCTCTTTTGAAGATGTCGGGTGCACAGAGTTGAGAGATAATTATTTCATAGACAGACATATAAAGTAGGCCCTGTGCATCTCAACGTCTACAAAGGCAAAGAGAAGGTAATCTAAAATTTAATGACTATTCTGTCTGTGTTATGACCAAAGTCAGAGGGAGGAGGCAGCGAGTGTGATGAGGACCTTAATGGAAATGAAACACCTGGGTTCAACCTTGAGAGTGACTGTTTACACTCCCAGTCCCCAGGTGCTGGGGTTGACTGAGAGTCATGGAGAACCATTGGTGTGTCTGTGAGTGAGAACAAGTGTTTGTGTATAGACTGTATATATGATGGGATGGGACCCAGGGGGAAGCAGTGCCATGTCAAGGTGACCCTCAAGTGGGACAGGAGGAGGGAGAGGCCACCTGCTTGCTAGCAGTGGCGAAATGAGGGTGACAGCCATCCACCTGTCTGAGAACACTCTCATTCCAGACCCCATCTGCCCACCCCCTTTGGGATATTTCCTCCCTGGGGAAACCTGTGACCCTCTCTGTCGTTCAGCTGAACCAGCCTCCTGTCTATTGTCCCGACACCCAGCTGAAACTGCAACCGTTCACCTCCGACCAGAGGCCATTCAGGGCCACTGTGAAACGCTACAGTACATCGGGGACTCTGGAGCAGATGCCGGTAGTTTTACTCTCTTTCTCTTTCTCTTGTTTCAAAGTGATACAGGCCCCCAGGCCTTATGTGTCAGTGTGCTATAAGTCTTCTGGCTTGACTAAGTCATCACACGTGGCCAACAGGGAAGACCGTTATTTTGCTCCCTTTTCTCTCCCTCTCTTATTTTCTGCAAACTGAAAACTGATCATTGTGCTCCGTAGCACAGATGATAGCAGGCCAGCGACAGAGCAATTTGGAAACTCAAACAATGGTTACATTCTGTGTAGCATACTGTCTATTTGTCACTTCTCTTTCTATCTCTCTCTCCCTGTGTGCATGAGGCTGGCTGGCTCTGGTTTCTTGCATTGAAAAGTGGAACACACACAGAATCGCATTCTTTCACCAGCTAATCCACCCTGTGGATAGATCTTTCTTCCAAGATGTCTTTCTGACTGCAGTCAGGGGCCACCCCATGGCTCCCATGGCTCCCATGGCTCCCATGGCTGCAGATTTGTGGTCTGGACCTAGGGCTATGTTTGCTCTTTCTCAATAGTTTTCAACTGCATAACTGAGTGGGTTCTATATGGAAAAGACCCACCAGATTTCTGACATGTCTTCAGATCTGCTTTAGTCCTCCAGGGCTGAGAGACCTACTGCACTCCCTCTCTCTGCTAAGAGAAATGTGCTCATGGAAACTGAGAGTGAGACAGCATGTACAGAAGTGGATGGAAAGGGGGTTAAAAAAACAGCATATGAGGATTTAAGAGAAAGACAGGAGGTGGAGGCAGAGGGAAAATAAAATGCTGCGAAGAGAAACATCATCTCTTTGTTCTTATTTAAAGAAAAATCCAAACTTGCAAGGAGATATAATGTCCACAGCAAGGGAAATGTGATTTCAAGAAGGTTGCAAAGGTTTGTAATTAAGAAAGTGCAGGAGCGAGATTCCTTTCATCGCAGGCTATCAAACCTCTCTGCATGTTCTGCATGGCTGCATGTTGATTAAGAATGTATTGGTGTTACCTTGGCCACTTCCTTGGAAAGACGACACAATTACATTTCACCTATTCTTAGAGGATGTCTCAGACAGGAGCAGATTAAGTACTCTGCTACCTCTCTTGTTGGGCGGGTGGTTCTTTTTGAAAGGTTTTTTCTTTTTTTTTTTTTTTGCAAAGGGGGAAAAAGAAACATAAACCAAAATGAAAAATGAAGAGAAACGCTAAATATAAGCAAGCTGCTGCAGAATCAGCTCCAGGAGAGCATTCAAAAATTCAGTTTAAGTATTAAATCTCATCTAATTGTCATGGCAACAGCTGTCTCCCTCAACAAATACGAATCATCTGCTCATTCTCTCTTTCTTCTCCATCAGTTAGCTGACTTTCCACAAGATACACTGTATCTGGTATGAAAATAGCATGTTTGTCAGATTCTATAATAGAAAATGCATCAATCAATCAAAAAAGCTGCTGAAAATGGTGCAATACAGCGATAAAAGCACTTGACCTCAAAGGTCATGTTTTATATCATAACACCACATTACTGGTAATATGAAATGAATGAAATCCAATCATACAAACAGAAGAACAATAGCGGGCTGATATTGTGCATTGCGTGCCTTACTAATGTTTAATGTCATTTGCCACTAAGAATTAACATTTAAGAGTTCACACTTTTGCATATACCCCACTTATCTTTTATATGGATGAAGGGGTTGTGTGCAATAATTTAGTTTAAGAGTTTAATATTTTATATCCCCCTGATTACTCAGATTAGCCTGAGAAAGAGCAGGTCAAGAAAGGTAACTCCCTAAAAAGTCAAATGAGACATAAAAGAGTGTTGGTTCAAAAGTAAAATGTCAAAATATATAAAATGATGAAGTTAGGGCTTAAAGAGCTGTTTGGTGGAGTCCAGCAGGAGGTCCTTCATTAGATCTGGTGAGCTGACTGTTAGGCAAAGGTGGAGGAGGGTGGCGGTGATTAGGGTGTTTGAAAAGATGAAGTAGCAGAGAGCAAGAAAAAAAACAGATAAAGCCACCATCTCTCTGGGCTCTGCCTCAGGTAATTAGCGTGCCTCTGCCACTAAACCTGCCAAAGGGTGGACTTCATTACTGATATATAGATACTTGCATAAACATTCTTGGCACTTGCTGGGATATACTGTACAATCGAAATACACAGACTGCTGTAGAGATGATGCCCATTAGACGAGATCGGTGTCACAGCTGGGCTGTTTATAGGAGGTAACTCAAACACGACTGGACCGTCAGGCATTTCTAAGATTACTGTGTGACACTGTGAAAAATAGTTTTAAAATCCAGCTATATCATATGCCCAGAAGACTTCTTTATGCTGTGGATGATTGTACTCTAATCAAACTGTTGCTTCTTCTAACTCGAGCTGCTGCTAATGGCGAATCTGCAATAGATGCCGCTCTCTGTAGCTCGGCTCTTCCGTTATCATCTGCAGATCTTCAGCAGTGATTTAAAAAATACACTTCTCATTAATCTCTGCTTATCACCAAAAGCTAAATTGTCTCCCAGAGAAATTGCATTAGCGTGTGCTTTGGCCAAAGGCAAGAGACTGCGATAGATAGTAACAGTGTTTGCTAAAAGAAGGCGCGGGGTGCAGACAGGGAAAGGGCCTCTGACAGACCGAAAATGGAAGAATGTGTAAATAAAGCGCAGGGGATGATGAAGAAAAATAGCGTAAAATGTAGAGTGAAGAAAAAAGAGGTAAGGGGTGGTGAGAGGAGAGCGATGAGGAGGAAAGGGTGGGTTGGTCTCATTATTATGAGACCCTCTTTCTCCCTCCAGGCTCAGGTGACCCCAGTTCTTTACCCCTCTGCCTTTCACACCACTAATCATTTGGTTTTAATCACCAGGATATTCTCCTCTTCGTCCCCCTCCACCCCTCCTCCTCCCATCCCTTCCCTCCGTGCCCTGTTCTGCGCTCTAGCCCTTTTGCCAAGGTCCAGCTAATTCTATTCTAATTGGTCATATAGCCTGGTATGGGACTAGTGTGGCTGACTGTCCTCGCCCATCCATCCATGCATCCATCCCATCCCTTTGCCACTTCTTGTCATTTCTGTTCTGTTCCCCCCCTCCCCCTACCGCACTCAGGACTTCACATCTGAGCATGTTTCTTAATCTCTCTGCTTCCTCCTCTCTCTTTCACCTCTAATTTTTCTTTTTACCCGTTTGCTGCCACAGCGGCTCCCTCCCTCTGCCTGTCTTTCATGCCGTTCATTGACATCGCAGTTGCGTGAGCGTTTTCCAATTTCTGTTCTGCCTCTCCTGTTGACCTCACATTCCGCCAGACAAAACAAATAGCCTTGATGTTGTCTGCCAACAGAAAAAAAAAGAGCTTGGTGTGACTGCCTTGATGCAGACACAATGGCATGAAAGAAATGTGAAGCTGTTCAATTAGGTAAAACTGATGGGTGAAATCTGACTTCTTCTTTTTAAGAGGGACTGAGCAGATGCGAATTCAGCATCAGATGGTGCTGAAAGAAAAAAAAAAATGTGTGCAATGTGAACAACAAAGGTTGATGAGATGCCCGCTGGCCATAAAAGCACAGAGAATTTAAATGAAACAGAAACCGGGGTTTGTGGCTGTCTCTGTCTGTGAGAGCCGTAGACATTTTTTAATTACAGAACGGAAAGAAAAATCAAGGTTACATTTTATGGCTCCTGTTTTGTCTGGTATGAGATACATATGTGAATAATCTACCCAAAAGTTTTTGCTCCTGCAGAACCATGGCTTTGGTTGAAGAATTAGTGAGGGATTGATGCTGGTTGTGTTTTTTCAGCTTTTCTTTTTGCAGAAAATAAAGGAAATAATATGCAAAGCATCCTTAGCCAGCTAGTGTGTTTGCAATATGAAACACTGACGCCCGCCATCACTATTGTGGTCACTGAGGATAATCTTACCTGTCACGCTGCAAGCAAAAATGGAGAACAGCAGATGGAAATCCTACATACATGCTACAAATCCTCTACTTTTCTTTTCTCCTCTGGATCAACAGCTCCAATAAATTTTCATTACACCTGTGTGAAGCGCTTCAAATAGAGCCACAGAAGCAGAAACTAATTACTTTCTAATTTATTGACTAATGGCCACAGCCCTGGGAGACAGCTGCAATTGTTCTAACAGTCCTGCTGCTCCGACTACACTCAGGTCCACTTTAGATTCATAACCAAAATAATTTATCATTACAAGCACATTAAATTGAACCGTATAGACCATAACAGTGGTAATTTATATCATTTTGTTGTTAGGGATGCTTTTCCCTCCCCTGTCTTGAAAGCATGGGAGCTGGATGATGGGACTCTCGCAGCAGTAGTTGAAAGCTACAGGTTCACTTTGTTCTTCAAAGAAGTCTTTGTTAGGTGCCTCATGCTCAATTTGTTGGAGTTTAGTGAGAAAGGGACACAGAAAAAAATGTTTTTTATTTGGCTTCTTCCTTTTTTTAATTTTATTTTACTTTTTTGTTTTTTTAAATTATAAAGTATGTTACAGACATTGATTCAAATTCAGCACTGACCTGCGGTTCCTTTTCTGCTGCTCTTCATCAGCTAACCAAAGTCTGCACTGATAATATATACATTTTGTGCAACTGCTCTTCTCTTTCTTGCTGGTTAAAGTCCCTTTCAGGGTGTCAATGTCTCCATCAACAATACTCTAATGGTCACTCAGTGGTTTTAACAGCGTACTAACAACATTAGCCATGTGTCAAACATTTCTTAATCACTATAAAGGATGCCATTTGTGCATTGATGGGATATTCTGAAAGTACATTTGAGATGGCATTTTCCGTCGGTGTCATTAAGATGGAAAGTCCATATGATCATGCAAATTCATTATGTCAGCACCAATTAGCATTGACCTTGCCCTCTAAGAGGTGAATGGTCTTATATAATGCCAACAAATCCCAAGTACAGCCTGTATCTGGCTTGTAGAACAGGAGAGTGTGCAGGGACATGCAAAAGTTTGGGCATGACTGGGGGGAGGGGTGCCAACAATTAGGTAATTGAAGATTAACTAATGTGCAAGGGGCAAGGTGAGTATTATCTATTCAACACTTTAAGTTTCATTAAAAAGAAAAAGAAAAAACACTGCAAGTTTAGAATTTGACGAGTTTTCAGTGGTCAGAAAAATATTTCAGACAAATGCGTTGGCTTCTCTGGTTGAACGTTTACCCTATGGCTACACGATACCACTGATAACACTCACAATACACAGCAAGACTAAACCCAGTTTAGAGGGTAACGTTCTGGTTGATTTTTTAGTAGGAAGTTTAACACAATGCGATTTTCACATTTATATTTCCACTTGGCCTAAAATCTCCTGAAAAAAAGAGTGGATGTGTTTCCATCAGCTTGGAACAAGCAATTTATTTTCTGGGACACTGTGAGTCTCCCTCCTCGTCACTCTGCCATGTTGCATGACCAACAGTAGCCCAGATAGGGCAGAATCGTCAGGCTTTCACGTTTTTCACAATCACCACTGTTGGATGGTTGCTGCTTACTGGTGCCGTTTGGAAATAAGGTCAACTCTAACTTGCTTAGCTATTCATGAAACCAAATTAGACCAACTTTTCGTATGTCACTGTAAAATATGTATAAACTAGAAATGCACATAAATTAAGTGTTTTTTTTTCTATAAAAAGAAGATTTAAATAAAGTCATCATAACATTTGGAGACAGTGCAACACAATTTCTTGCTTATTTATATTCTGGTTTAGATATTCTTCCTCCACCTTTTACCTACAGCAAACCCAATGAAAACAAAAATGTATCCCCAAGGTTTCAGAGTAAAGCCAGAGCAAACTTGGGAGAAATCTAAACTTTCACAGAAACAACAACTGAGCCAAACACGTCGACAGTGGCAGCGCGGTATTCTGCTGTTACTAGGGGCTAGAAGCTGACGATGATGTGGCCCTCAGGGAGGGTCTGAACAGTAGCAGTCTGTCTCTGTGGGAGGGAACACTCGTTCACACCCCCATGTGCATAAACATACCAACTGCTCAAATTTACACCTCTACCAGTGTTTCAACCTTTACAAGCCACAGAAACAGTAAATTTGCTTAAACTGTAAAATTCAACCGTATTTTGCCATCTGTATCAACAATGACGTGGGTGACCTTTCGCTTGCAGGTTTCTTGTGCGCATGCAACGTCTGCCTGGCTATAAATATTCATTCAATGCATCTATAAAAAGAACAGATATTCACACAACTGTAGGTGTTTATGAGAAAAGCAACAATAATAATAATAATAAAAATAAAGGATCATCAATCTGAGTAGAAATATTAGATGCGCAGCTTTTTTTATTATCCCTATTTGATCATCAGTCATAATCATAAATACACATGAACTGAAAACACAAATGTTACTCCTGCTTCTTTTTGTTCTCTTTTTCAGAAATTCAGGCTTTCACAACCTGATCAATAAAATTCAACAGGCCACAAACACAAAAAACAAAGTGTTTTTGTGAGAGTGCATGGTTGGGGTCCCCTGGGATAGACAATAAGGACACTGAGAATAATACAGAAAACAGAAAGCAGGCGCACACACATACACAACCTGTCCTAAATTCCCCAGCCCTGCATTTACGTCAGACTCCTGTTTAAGACACAAGCCACTTAATGGAGCATAGCAAAGGCACGGCTTATGTGTTTGTGCGCATGTGTTTCCTCACTTAGGTATGTATGTGTATGTGTTAAATAATGTTGGACCGAGACAGTTTACTTGCTACACCAGAAGCAAGGGAAGGACACACTGCTACAGTGGAACACACAAATTCAAGCACAATGGCCATTAAATCAAAAGCAATCTCTTTGCTAGTGGAAAATTATACACAGAGAGCCCACACGTGTGTGTGCATACACATACACTAAAAGTGACAAACACCATCAAATACATTTGGAGACTATTAGGTAAGTGTGGCAAAACGTCGAAGGGAAATGAATGACATTCCAACAGTACATCCTCTCCAAAACTGAATAAAATGTGTCAGCAGTGGGAGTATAAAATCTCTGAATGAGAGTTTTTTGGCATAGGAGATATGGAGAAAAATCAATTTCAGGGCCAAGTATGGTGCCAAGGACGTCCAGAAGGGCATAGCTCTGTTGATCTGTTCATATCAATTTGCTCCCTCCAGAAAACAGAGAACGCTATAGTGTGCAGTACTGCATCTTTAAGAAATATTGCCCAGATAACGGTGCCATAAAACACATCATTTTACAGTCAAACCATCTCAGTCTCAAATGCACTTGGAGCGGAAGCCATTTTCAAGCAACATAAAGTTTAACATGGCGCTACATCTGCCGAGCCGCTAGCTTCCACACTACATGGGACTGAGCAATCTAATTAGGGGGACATGGGATAGCATTATGTAGAGCTACTCCGAGCCCCTCCCCTCCTCTCCACCCAGACATGATTTCCTCCTCAACATGTGGTCATCTCTGGAAGAGCAGAGTTCACACTTAATTGCACTATACTGTAGGCGGTCTGTCAATAGTTACAAAGTTTGAAGTAAATGAGTCTTAAACGCTATGATCAGTGCCACCCATCAAATTCTTCCATGGATGCAGTTATTCATAGCTTGTATATATCAGCTACTCATTTTTCATTTCAGGGAAGATGCGCTTATCTTAAATAGACCCTATGTACACTGATATGTGCTGAGAAAACAAAACAAATCGAGAGTTAAAGCCATCTAAGAAGGATGGCAAAATTGTTTGAAAAAAAAAGTGCCAGATTAGATTAGCAGCTTGATGGTTATCCATCCAATGAGAAGAGACTTTACCCCAGCCTCGGTAACTTTTGAACAATAATCTTCCCCTTGAAACATCTTTAAAAAAAAAAAAACAACTTTAAAGTTTGCCTGACTTCTAATGGAGCCTCCCTCCTGTGAGCATTTCTACTACCTGAGTGAGAAGCAACCAGATCATTAATGCACCCTAATTCAGACGGTATAGATTACAGATTGTCCAGGGTAAAAGTTGATTTTTGGCTTTGTCCACCTGGGAACAAATTCCCAATATAAATTTAAAGGATCAATGGTGATGGAGGACTAAGAATTGAGCGAATTACCATGCACAATTGGGATAAAAGTGCTGTGCACAGCCTTAGTGGAGGTAAAAGATCTATGCACCGCCTAAAAGTAAAACATGTTTGACTGGAGTGAATTAACAATGCTCTACGTGAAACATTAGGAAATCCCCCTTCTCTATCTCCTGGCACTATATGGTAACATCAAATACTAGCAGAAGAATAAATGTCAAACCTGGCTTTGTTTAGACATCCCATGTGGAATGGGTGGGCCAAGTTCCTCAAAGGCAGTGCTGATAAATAAGTGATGTTGGGTTGTGGGTGAAAACGAATGGGCCAGATGGAGACACCAAGGCAAACGTTCAATTAAAATGCTGAAAGGAATCAATTTGTTTGTCTTAATTACACTGTTAATTTGTTGAAGCATCTACAACAAAAAATCCTGTGTCATATTTTCTGCTGTGATAATGGAGCCATGCAGGCAGGGAGGGGCGGCTGCTTGGGCTGAGTGCTTTTTAAATGGCTCACCCTCTGCTTCTAAACACAGCGCTCAGTATGCCTTCTCACCCATCTTTTGAGTCTCTTTTGGTGGGGTGTGTCAGTAATGAGGCCCTCCTGTAGTGTTGTGCTATGCTCCTCTGTTGGTGCAGAAAAGCGCACCCCCGCCATGTCGTGACATTCTGACAGATAGGAGCTGTGGAAAGCATATGGCCAATGTGGCAATGCCTCCGACGTCCTCCAAACTGTCGCCGGGCTCAGGCATAATGAGCGGTAGAAAGATGAGACCAAGGTCTGAACATAGGAGACATTAGTCGTCACTTTTTTTTTTTCCTGAAATGCCTCAGCTCAGCCAGAAAAAGTACCCCGTGTAAGAGTCAAGCGCATGAATTTGTGATTTCGCACAGAAAATCTCTGTACTTTAGCCAGACAGGAAGTCTCCAAGAGACTGTATATCGAGATTTACTACCAGAAAGGAGCTTTACTGAACAGTTTGAATTCTCTGAGACACATTTAAAATAAAATAGCATAAAATAGATGGTTTAGTTGCTTCCCTTTACATGCATCACAACATGGAGTCAAATGGCAGAGAGTTAGGTTAGGACCAGAGAGAGATGTCACTGACTCAGTGGGAGTGAGTGATAGTGTGTTTGGCCAGGAAGTGGCTGCTCTCCCTGTCAAGTGACAGAGTCGTTAGCCTCCAGAAGCCGAGGTCCACCGCGACTAGACGTGATTTTAGATAAGGCGCCCATTCAGCCATGCCCCTGACACGGCCTCCCTGTGGACCAGACTCCTCTGCCAGTCTCCTTTCTCCTCTCTGTCTGGCCTGTTACCCCAGACCGTCTAGACGCCTCCCTGCACGCAATCCCTTACCCCAGCAGGGCCCTTCTCAGCTCCTCTGCTCTCTCTACTCAATACTACGTCACAACACTGGCTGGCTAGAGGGCTATGAGGGGCTTTCTGAAAAGGAAAAAAAACAATGCCAGGCAGTTGTCTCCGGCACTCTCATTCAAGCCATTTACTGGAAGGCTTAGAAAAAGCTGCTCAGCATTTGTTTCAATCCTCCTGCGAGAGCGATTGAAATTATCACAATCCAAGACTTGCAACAATTTATCAGACAGTCTCCAGGGTTGACTGTAAGTGTGCGGCAGCCTGCGCCAAACACTCTATGATGCAGACACACCTTTGAAAAACAAAAATAACAAGTGAGAGTGCTTCAACTGCTTTTTGTATGCAGAGAGGAAGATGAATGAGAACAATGAGAAAGCCAAGAGGCAATTACAGAGTGGATGTGTTTGGGAACAGGCTGATCTGCCGGTGGCTAACCACCCGAGTGTCTGGGTACTGTAGCTAAGACTGTCAGCTCGACAAGGAGGAGGGTGTGTGTCTAAATTTCCTCTGTGGCACCTTCATTGTTCAACAGGTGGAGCCTGGACTCTGTACATTAATATTAACACTAATGTAAAGCCTTTTAACCGTGATCTGCTGCAGTAGGGGTTTGAATGAATTATCTTCCTTACGCAGAAAGCTAGAGCTTCACAATCATGACTGATCTCTATTAAATTACATGGATTGAATCAGAGATCCTTAATTAGGCCCCAATAAAAGTGTCATGTGGCTTTTGAAACCTCTGAGCATGCCGTGATTGGATAAAAATGTGAAAACATACTAAATGAAATTGGTTTACCGCTGAGTGTGCGCCCCATGACTCTTGAGTGGAGCTGCTAAAGCTAGGGGAAATAAAGGGAGGAGAAATAAGTAAGAAAGAGAGAGAAAGAGAGAAAGCAATCGAGAGAGATGGGGGAGAGAGAAAAAAGACGGAGATGCTGAGGAAGAGCGAGGGGGGAGTCTCAGGGCGAGTCACACCTCTTTGCCTCAGAAAAGCTCTTAAATTCCATGTGTGACCTGAGGGAGGGAGCTCTAAAGAGGCAGCCTAAGATGCTGCGATACAGAATCTGACTGTTGCAGAGCGGTGAGCTAATATGGTCTGCTGTAAACCACGCTGAAGAGCGCTACAGGTATGGTGCAAATCTCCTGCAGAAAGGTCAATCCTTGCATATGCATAGTGCTTGCAGGACACAGACATGAATAAAGACACTTATAAACACTCAAGGAAACACTTCTGGGACTTACATCTTTCTAAAAAGTGGAACGTAATTCCTTCCGGCTCCCTTGGAACCTTGCATTGACTAATGTCAGGATGGCCAAAAGCTTTTAAGTGCTTTAAAC
Source organism: Craterocephalus stercusmuscarum (assembly GCA_037177115.1). NCBI lineage: Eukaryota > Metazoa > Chordata > Actinopteri > Atheriniformes > Atherinidae > Craterocephalus > Craterocephalus stercusmuscarum. The sequence continues at coordinate 4,922,398 of JBBDHI010000014.1, forward strand.
CCATAATAACCCAAATGCTTTGTCTTCCCCTGTGAGCTTTGGGTTTGTTAGTAAGAAAATGAAATGCAATTGAAATAAAAGCAAAGATGGGGGACTTTCAGACATTTTGGGGGCTGCTGGGGGATTTGTTATCTATAAAGGCATTAACAAGGGAACAGAGATGGAAGAGGCTCCCATGATATTTTACATGTTGACAGGGAAAGTAGGAGAAAGGCAAAAGCAAGACTGCATGCACCGACAGGGATACGGCTCACACTGGGCTTCTTATTTTGCCCTCCTCTCCTTTTTTGCATATTTGCTGCTTATGTTGTTTGTGATGTATTTTTTTATTTTTGAGAACATGGAATTGGGAAAAAAAAGAATAAAACGCAGATACACAGCCACAATGCAAAGCGAGGAATAGTAAGCACACAAACAAAAAAACAGCCCACAACCACCTTCCCACTCGCCAGTAATCCTCTCATGCCCTAATTGTGGGTGCAGTCACCCCAGATTCACTTCTTCAAGGAGTAAGAAAGTGAAAGCTTTGACTAAGAAAAGGGAGAAAAAAACAGACCCCCTGTCTTTTCCCTCAAAATGATTCCTCTGCCAGAGGACATCAGAACTGTAGGTGGTACTCTCTCTCCATTACATTTCACTTTTATCTCACTTCCCCTTTGCCTCTCCATCTTCTTGTCATTCTAGCTCTGTTTTCTCTCCCTCTCTTCCTTCTACTGTAAACCGCCTGAGGTGATTATGGATTGTGATGGTCGTGGGTGGAGAAGGCGACTCCCTGTCTTTGTTTCCTTAAAATAGGTTTAATATACTATCACCCAACTCAGTTTGGAATCGCTGTCTGATTGTTAACGTTAGTTGGTACATCAGCAAAAACATCACTGAGGTCAGTGTGGTGCTTTATTAAACACAGACAACATGATCATTTTGGCTTTCATTAGTAAACAGAGCTCGTACAACAGTTTTCAAAGGAAGGTGAGTAGAATATAAAAGCAGAGCTAAATTATTGGCAAAGCATTCAAGAACTCTAAAGTTAAAACAGAGAAATAGTCATTTTGGAAAAATTATACACACTTATTTTGATCTCCATGCCAGCAGCACATTTAAACAAATTGGAACAGGGGGAAGAAAACACTGGAAAAGACAAAAAGAAACACCCAGTGGAAAAATCTCACCGCTAATTAAGTTGATTGGCAACAGGTCAGTAACATGATGGGGTGTAAAAAGGGAAGGCTTGAAGGAGTAAAGAGAGGGAGGGATTCATCTCTGAAAACGATTGTGTGGGCGAATAGTTCAGCTGCATTAAAAACACACAATTCCGTAGCGGAAATCACCGCATGGGCTGAAAACCACTTCTGAATGCCATTGTGAGAGAACACAGTTTGTGACTGCATCCACAAATGCAATTTAAAACTCTGCTATTCAAAGAAAGAAAAGACACGCCGCTGCCTTTTCTGGGCCAAAGCTTAGATAATAAGGTCTGAGGAAAACTGTTCTGGGTTCTGATAAAGCTAAACGTGGAATTGTTTTGGGAAATCAGCTCTGAGGAGGCTAGTGTCCACCATGGGACCATACAGTATGATTTTTGTTTTCATACGGTGTTCAACTAAGTAAATCATTGTGTTGATTTAATTTTTTCACATTTATTTACATTGTGTACAGCTCCCAAACATTTCTGGAGGCCGAATTTAAGTTTGGATATGTAATATTTTATATATTTTTTAGCAGCTCAGAAAGCCCCCCACACCCTACCCCTGCCAACACACGGGCCAAAGAAAAAGATGCTACAGAGGGCTAAGTGATTGGTGGCTGGCTGAACAGTGCTGCTACTGTTGAGAGGTCTGGATTAGAACACAGCCATGCCAACCATTACAGCATCCTTATATTTTCCTGTCTGTCTTTCTCTTTATCTCTCAGTGTGTCAATATGTCTGTCTTATACTCTCTTTCAGGCACAAAACTGAGGTGCACATTAGGTGCTGGTGCTGCACATTTTGATGCTTGGCTGTCACTGGATCATTGTCTGGTGACATAAAGCGCAGCAGAGCTCAGAGCAGTGATGAAGTGGAAGGGTTTCAGACCTGTGTGCACTGGCACTTTCTTTTCACTGATGTCATCTCACTGTTAATGTATAGCAAAGCCCCCCTAAAAGGCAAATAAGGAAAACCCAAATAGAGAGCTTCCTTCATTTCAGTTCTTGTTCCATTACTGCACCACAGGCCTGATGAGACAGAGGGGACAATTTATGAGCCACTTCACTGCCAATTCAATAGGCACATCACCTGTAAATAATTAAAGCCCTTAATGTCCTTTCTGAAAAAATCATAGAGCTATCATGTCAACGTATACATCACATTTTTCCTTTGGGTCAGGCGTAGAACTACTTAATACCTTGGCTGATCTGTCCTCATAACTCTCCTGGGCACCAACTTTGAGCAAACAGAAACTAGAACAGATGATTGACTGCAATGTGAAATGATGAAAAAAGGGAAAATGCAGCAAATATACTTTCCAACAAAACGAGAGTGAGTAGTAAGTCAAGGGTGGGACTTTTTCTTGGTTAAATTTATGATGAAGAAAAATAAGATTCACCTTCCTCTTTCATACTTGTCTCTATTAGTCAAAGAGTAGTTCAAGATTTGCAAGATTT
>JBBDHI010000014.1:4941840-4967166 GCA_037177115.1 Craterocephalus stercusmuscarum
TGACAGTACTGATAGAAGAAGATGGCTTTCATAAGGTCTGTAAAGATGCATCTGACTAAAATGTTTTAGCTTAAAACTGAGTGTCATGTTTGATGAAAACCAAAGACAACATAGCAACACAAAGACCTCACAGCATCCGTCAAACAGTGGTGGAGGCGTGATGAGTTTCGCTTGTTTTGCCACCATAGGACCTGGACACCTTCCAGCCATTGAGTTGACAATTAATTCCTCTCTATTCCAAAGTATCCTCGAGTCAGATGTGAGAAAGACTGTTTGACGGCTAAAGCTTGGCTTTAATTGGGTTTATGTGAAAAGGCAATGATCCTAAGCACAGCAGCACGTCTACAACAGAAAGGCTGAAAAACAAAAGGATTAAAACCAAGTTTGAGTCCAAACCGAAGCCTAACTGAGATGCTGTGGCAGCATTTCAAGAGAGGTAAGCAAAAATAAATTCAAACAAACTTCAATGAACCTGAGCAACAGTGCAAAAAACACGGTGGGCCGAAAATTTGAGTATTCATAAAGAAGTAAAATGATCATTTTTGTTGTTAATCTGAAGCTGTATTGGCTTAATTTTAAGGATGGCGAGAACCAGATTATTCAAGTTTTACTGAAACCAACAAACGGAAAGAGGGTGTACTTTCTTCGCCACATGGCTGAATGTGTAGCATGTGTGGGGTGATGAAAACCGCTCGGCTCAGGCTAGTCGAATTGCAGCTATATAATGAAACGGCACTTAAAAACAAAAAAATGCAGAAATTCTCTCAGGAGAACAAAGTCTACGCACAACATAAATTACTATGTCAGAGGCAGAAAGAGAGGAGATGGAGTCAAAGGAGAAAAGGAAGGGCAGAAAGAGGCAATGAAACAGACTGCAGAGGCGCAATGTGTGCAGAAGGGCAAAATGTTAGCTGTTTAATCGACTACAGTATGCTGTGAAGAGAAACAGAATGAAATATTGAGCCGAGGTGTCCGTCCACAGAGAGTGACACATACTACTCTTGTGAGGGGGAGGGAAAAGACATGAAGACGAATCTGAGATTTCACCAGAGAGATGACCGGAACTCCAACTCAGGCCAATTAGCTGACAGAAACTCTTTTATTTCCCCCAACAACTCGTCAGCGTGAAAGGATCACCCTTTGTCTGTCAGACTCATGCCTTTATCCTCTGTTGCTACTTCCTGCACACAGCTTGTCCAGCAGCCAAACACACACACTACACACCCTCTTAATTCTAACATGAACAAGTTGCATGCCTTTTCTTTTGCTGTCATCTCTATGTCTGCCTGACAGCACACACACACACGTCTCGGCAGAAGGAACGTGCTCGGATATGAACGCTGCCTGTAAACAGCAGGGTCTCAGTCAAATCCTCACATGAACCGCTCTCATTTTATCTCCTCTCAGCTGCTGCCATCTCACTGACTGATGTGATTGTTAGTTCTGGAGGAGGGCTCTCTTTAATTGAAGTGGGTGTGAGTGCATGTGCATGTGCATGTGCGTGTGCGTGTGCGTGCGTGCGTGTGTGTAGCTATCTGTCCGAAGCTTCGCCCGGCCACGGCTGGTTTTGTTTGGCCTATCAGACAAGCTGTCAAGGGTTCTGCCTCTCTCTCTTGGCTCTCTGCCGCTTTGTGTTCACATTACAATAACGGGAATGTGGGACTGTGAAGGTCACGGACGCCTGAGGCCGAACCGGCCCAACAGCACGCATGTTTTGTCTCCGAACACCAGACATCTATGTAACACTAACCATCCACATGAGATACAGTCGATGATCACGGGAAACAAGAAATAATCATGTTCAAGGTCATTTTTATCTAAATGAGTCTACCAAATGTTGAAGTGTGTCTGAGTCGTGATGCTTTATGGAAATTTGCTTTTTTCTATGGCAAACTTTCCGTAACTTTCCTGCCTCTATCTGCATACTGCCTCCTGTCTTGTGTGCATTATCCATCTCACATCTCTACCCTTTAAAAGTTCAGCTCGTCAAGAGATTCTACTCTTTGTGAGGGCTGATCTCCTCAGACGGTTGGGAATCGATCAGCCAGCCGCTCCGATGTCCTGCTCCCTTTGTGTGCCCAGTCTGGCTCTCCGCAACTCTTCTGTGTTTATCTCAGTCGTGTCGTTCGCTGGCTGCATGCTCTTAATTAAACATGCCACATGGCTATTAATTGTCAACCAGATTCAATTTGTTCCCCAGGCACGCCGTGAATGGGTCTCTCCTCTCAGAACAAAGGTGTCCGAACAGCCGTGTCAGAGTTGAACAAAAGGCCGTCGGCATCTCTTTTATCTCACACAACCTGAACTGCAACAGCTCGCAGGCAGCCATTGAATGAGGTGTTATCCGGGAAGATTTCCAGACGAGAGAGGCGTTCGGAGAAAACTGTCACGGACATTTCTGCACCATCTTTTTGTTTTTTTTTTTATTTCTCTTCACTCGCTCACATTCAGGCAGAAACCGAGCACACCATCAGAACTTAGCTGCTGCACCTTTCTCAGATTATCACAAAGCTTTTACATGCCTTAATAATCTTTCCAAGCAGCCTTATTATAATATTATTAATATTTTTGTACTTTTAAATGGGCGCTCTTTTCACAAATTGTGACAGAAAATAAAAAAATAAACCAGCGGCTGCTGAGATGAATCTGGAAGTAAGCAGCTGCCAAGGCATAATATAATTCATGGCCATGCATCAATGTTAGTGGAGACTGCTCCAGCACCCAGCCAGAACCCACCGAGCTAAGTGCCAACACGTCCATCCCCTTGCAATTCCCCCAGCCGACCCACATCTCAGTCACTCCAGTCATCACCCCAATCAATGCCTCCTTCCCAAAAACCAAACACTCTGAGCCCCAGTTAGTGCCAAGAAGCCCAGGCTGGGGCTATTGTGTCATTACCCAAACCCCTCCACAGTGCAAGAGTAAAGCAGCCCCTCTGTGCTCCGTAAGTCACGCAAACAGAGCCCAAAGCAAGCGCCGCTCATATACGCTTACACAGAGACCTATATGCTATTGCATAGCAAGCCTTGTTCAAACACAGTGTTGTGGAATTTTTAATGAGAGTTAGACGAAGGTGCTGTAGCATACAGAGAGAGGAGAGATCTTTTCCCCAGTGAGCCTCCGTGCTTGCCTTTTCAGCAATCCCAATATTTTGCTGCTGTGAACTCACTGAGCAGTTGAGGAATTACTTATTTAAAAGATAAGGTTTCCTCTGTTGTCAGCAAAAACCGCCTCTTGTCCATAACAGGAGAAAACCAATGCAGTGTGAAATCAAAGGTCACCCAGAGACAAATAGCACTAACAGGCAAGAGCAGGGGTGACAAACGTTCCCTCCATGCGCTCTCCAAATTAATTAAGAGAGGAGATTTAACATTGCATCTCCCACACAAAGGAGAACAACCACCCTAGTTGCTGTTTAAGCAAGACTTTTAAGAAAACAAACACATCCCCCCTTTTCTCTGTAGTAATCAAAGCATGTTTACCCATGTCTCTTAAATGACTATTTCATTGAATGTTTTATGTGGCAGCGTTGAAAAGTCATTGATCTCGGTCTAGGCACTGAGATACTGCTGTTGAGCTAGCTACAGCTGCATAAGTCGGCCTGCCTTCAGCCCTGGATCCTTGGGGCACTGCATTAAATGCCTTACCCCAAGCAGCCTGCTAATCCGCAGCATTCGCAGGTGTCTCTGTCTGGCCGTGACCACAAGATAAGCACAAGCCTGAAGGAGACGGCAGAGAGCAATAGACACAAAGTGCATGTATGAGTGTGTCTTTGCAGTCAGGCCACAGTCAGTCACCCAGTTGAGGAGATGGGATGAAAACAGCAGGTCTGAGACCAAGCCTGGATAATGACACCTCATCTGGGAACAGCTAGCAAGAAACATCTGCATCCTTGTATCTCTGCGATGGGCTGCACAGTGGAAACGACTCGCCGATCATTTACTGGATTACTCCGCAGTAAGCTGCTGCCTGATGCTTGTTCACAGATCAGTGTAGTGGAAATGTTTATACAGAGCGAGCTGGGACAAGAAAGTTGTCTCAGCGTCTGAGATAAGCACGAGGTATCAACATGCTGGCCTCGGGCATGGATCACAATGTGCTCACCTAGCATCGATCCAGCTACCATGTTCAGTCAAGCAGTTGTGGCCCAAAAAAATTTAACAAGCTTGAAGTTAATTAGTCCAAAAGGGTAATGTTTAGAGATTTTAATGTTATCTGATATCACTGCACTCGATCCATTCAACCTGTATCAAGGTAGAAGCCAGAGTACTCAGAAAATACAGTCAGGAGTCTGAGCCATGAAAATGAATTCAATTTCAATAAATGTTAAATGCTTTCAGTTTGGGCCAATTAATTTTACAAGAAGTAGTTGACTCGAGATAGAAAGCCTGTGAGAAATAAAAATTTGGCTAATTAGATTTACTATCAAGGGCAGTCACACTGCACTACATAATAACCTACAAATATATTGCATTTACAAACGCTTCATTTATACAGCATTAACAATGAGAGCATCACGTCCTTGATGTTGGTGAAATATGAAAAGGGGAGTCAGATAGCACCAATCGCATGTAAGGGCATGCTCGGCTGTATCTTTTGGCCTTTTAATGGTCATTTATTGTTCATCAAGTGTGTGTTTGAATGCTTGCAGGTTTTAGGCGTGTGTTTTATGTGTTCTCTCCCCCCCAGCGGGGGGCAGCACCACCCTGGCCTCACTGCCTCCATCCACTCATCCATCCCACGTCTTGTCTAATTAAACATCGTTAACATTCATCCCAAGGTCTTATGCAGATGAGCACAGAGGGAATGTGGTGCACTGCGCATTAAGAAAACAACTTGGGGGGTGGCAGAGAGGTGAGCGCAGGGATGAGATGGGGTTGTAACCAAATTGAGACTTGCCTGGATATCACCGATTTGACCTCATTCATCAATTAATTACCACCATTAGTAGGAGGTGATGTGGAACCAAAGCTGAAATCACTGCGCCGTGGCATTCCCACCACCAATTTGTTGACTGTGCGTGTGTGTCTTTGTGTGTGGGCATGTGCATGAAAGACAGGAAGCCATTAAGCACTGATCCAGGTGTGTTTTGAGTGTGTGTACCTACAGTATGACCAGAAAGGCAGGCATGTAGACAAAGTGACAGGCATCAAGCCAAGCTGTGCCATCGGTGTGTCCTTAACAGAGCTGTGATCACAGCTCAGTCCTGTCATGTGGCTGTCACTCTATCACTCAGTGTCATAAACACAACATCACACCACACCACAGTACACCCATGCTAACTCCTACCATGGCCTCATCTTAAGACAAGACTCCCTTTGTTTTATGTTCAGCTGCCTCTAGGGTACTTGATTGTGAAAAAACAGACTGTAACTGTAACATTTTCCAAATACTCAGTGGCCTGGCTTGGCATAAGTGCCATCAGGCAGATGTTTCCATGTGCATGCAAAACAGAAAACAATGAGGAAATCTTTTTCAGCGCAGTTTGGGAGATACCATCCAAGTAACTGAAAGCAGAGTACTTTTCGGCTAAATTTTATACACATTCTTAAAATCTATAAATATTCAAGAAATCTAAATCAGGAAAACTAATTCTGTATCAGTGCTTAATGCTCTGTGCATAGATCACAACATGTACAGTATGTATAGGCGGGTGAATTTGACTGGAAAAAAGACAGCATTTGCACACATGAATGGCAACTTACCATGCAATATTTAATCTAGTAGACTGAAATGGGTTTTAAAAGGCTGTGGTAGTTGATATGGCCTGAGGGAGCACCTGCCAGGGTAGTGGAGCAGGTGTGGAAGCAACGCTGTGAGTTATTCACGTAGCACTTGGTCTCTATATCTTTTTTTTAGGGCAAGCTGACGGTTGGCCATGCATGGCAGCACGGCACAGCACTTCCTAAGATCCTGTTTGTAACTGTCTCCGGAACAAGAGCCCGAGGGAGGAGCTTGCTTAAATTCACTCACCTTCACCGTCGGCCTCAGATATATCTCCGTGCACAGCATGCATCCCACATGCACTCAAGCACGCATGCACTAAGACAAGAGCATATGCAAAAAAAGTACACTGGAACACGAACACTTGTCACACAAGCTGTGTGCACACAGCACAGGGTCAGCACACCACATGTGGGCCTTTGCAAAAATAAACAGTCTTCCTCAAAGGACTAGTGTCAAGCTGGCATGCATGAAAAGTCACAAAAAGCTCTTTGCCCTGCATAAAAACCTGATGCAGACTAAGTCGGTTCAAATCTTCTTCCTATCGATGGTCCCTTGAATCACCTTCAAGGATCAAGGACTTTCATTTGGTGCTCAGCATGTCTTTTCCATTAACATGCTATGCTACTTGAGTTCCCATCAGTGCAACTCAGGGACAAGCAAATTATGACACTCAACATTGCCGTAGAAAAAAGGCAAAAGCAGGGGGCGCTGTGTAGACAGCCAAGTCCTGGGAATGAGCACGAGCAGGCGGGCTCAGGAAACGATGATGAAGTGCAGCATTAGTGCGGTGATTAACTCCTTTCCTCACTCTTCCTCCTCTCGTTCAGTCCCATTTCCTCCCACTGCGGGACGGGAGGGGAGCCTCTGATCAGCGTTTGTGAGATTCCCTTGACACACCGTCCATCTGTGAGTATGAGCTAGCAAGCCAGCGGGCCTTCTTCACCAACATGCTGTTGAGATCCCATCTCAATACCTCTCCATTACAAACCCTCAAAGGCTCTCCAAACAGCACTGAAACTTTGATGAGATACCATCCCATTTAGCATGACATGGTGTTAACATGCTACAAGGGCTGAGTGTAGAAAAATAAAAAATTGACATGTATGTGCGCAATCCTGGTCAAATAAATTTGACAGGGACTGACAGAAACAGGGCTATGTCTCAATGCTCCACCCAAGAGAAAAGCCCTGTGAGAAAGATGGCACTGAATGCTTTTGTGTAATAACTGCATTAATAACATACTAACCTTTAATTGTCCATGCTTAAATTCTTTTTTTAGTAAAGCTATAGATGTACTATACAAGTGCAGCCAAAATACTAAAAGTTTGACTTGTGAAAACCACAACGTCTTATTGCAGAACCACTTAATCAGCACCCTGTCACATAAATGCTTAACACAGTCCACAGCCAGTACCTGCGCCTAACCCTCTTATGTTAAAGAAGATGAATCTGCTACAAACCATAACTGGGTTCTAACTTTGGAAATGCTCCACCTGCATACCAGGTTTTGCTTGCGGGCTAATCCTTAGCTTATATTTGATTTGATCTGGCATCTCTGCTTCACAAGAAATATGCAGGCCATATATTTTTCCGTTTATCTGAAATGTATAGGAAGTGTCACAACAAAGTGTGAAAAGGGAAAGTTTCTTATTGCCTGCTGTTTTAAATATGGAAGCATTCAGGTGATGTGTCAGTAACCTGTAACCACACACTTATCAAAATTAAAGCCCAATTTTGTGTTTTCTAATGCAATGTCAAACAATATTATTTTAATAATGTGAATAGTTAGTTGTTGTTTAAGTCTAAGAAAAGTTTCATATTGTGGCCCCTTGTACTTCATGTCCAGATAAACATGTAAAAAGTGTGTAGAATCATATTTTTCAGAGTTTCACAATGCACACACAAGCATGTCAAACAAAAACGACGGTATAGTGCATTTTAGGAGCATTCAACATAAAACGATTTAAAAATGTTTTGAACTACTACACTTTTAACATTATATAGCTATTTTGTGATCCAGAAAGTGAGTGTGTATTGTGAAAATCTTATCTTTTTCACTGTTGACTAATGCAAATCTTTTTAGAAACGCTCCAGACTTTAAACAAGCCTCCAAGAAACAAAATAGAAACGTACAATAGACTTCAATTATCAAATGTGGAATACAACCATGTAACTTGTAAATATAAGCATTTTAGTCTGAATAGAAGGGTAGAGGCCACTTCAGCTAATCCAATGCTTTCCAATCAGTGATCAGAAGGCCAGGTGGCAAATGACCTGCACTCAATGCTGCAGTAATGGTTTTACCTCCTCGCCAGAGCCTATTCTGTAATCACTTTTCCATCCACTACATTTCAGATCGTATCACTAGCTGCCAAATAAGAAAGTCCTGCTTCTTTCACCGATACAATAAAAGTAAAATAATAATAATGATGATGATGATGCATCAATTAGCATGAGTAAGAATCATGCTAATAGCAGGTACACCTCGGCTTACTCCTCCGACTAAAGATATATATATAGTAGTGACACAGTTTTACTCATTTCAGCCATTATTCTACAGAAAACTAGTAGGAGCATCCTTTTTTCTTTCAGAAAAATAATCCCTGTATTACTAGACGTTAATGCATTTCTGTGGCGGATTCATTCCTCTTGCCTATTTCAAATAATCTCATATGGATTTCAGCCCCCTCAACAGGTAATGGGAGTGCTGTTGAACACCAGTCAAAATATTCTGGCATGACTGTCCAGAAAGCACTCAGAGGCTCCTTAGATATCCCTCTCTTATGCAGGCTGAATATAATGCCCCATGAACTGCACACACTGGCTGCATTTTTATAATAATTCAATAACATTTTGGCACAATTCCCTGTTGGAATAATCTTCCTACTTGTGATTCCGACAGACATTAAAACTGTGCATTATTTGAAAGCTGCTACTTCTGTTCTCTGCAAGAGGGATAAAACCCATGAAAGAGAGGCGCTGACACAAACTGGCAATCAATGTTAATCACAACGGCATTTACATTGTTTTGTGAGATTTTGTGGACTTTCACTTGTTATAACCATCATTAAGTGCCTTTCAGTAAAGGTGATTTTTACGGTGGGTTGTGCATCTCCTCTTGTCTCTATTTCTCCCCTGTGCCCTTATAAATTTTCAACAATTACACGCCAAAGCTTCTTCTCTTTTTCTTTTTTTTTTGTCCAAGAGTAGGAATTACAGCTGTCTCCTCTTCTCTCTCTCATCCTGGCATCACTCATCTATTATTCAGTTTTTAATTTGGCTATTTGAGGTTTGTTCCCTCGTTTGGCGACAAGTAAGCCTCTGCTAAACAGGCACCTTATCCATTACACTAAATCTAGCACAGAGCAGACAGCATTCTGGAATTGACCATTAGTGGGGTTATTGATATAACCACCATTCCCTCTCGTCATTATCCCTCTAATTTATCCGTAATTGTATAGCAGCTTTTTGGAGTTATTCTCACCTTGGATGCAAAGAGAAAGTATCCTCACTTTCTGAAGCATGTTCGTGTTTGGGTGATTTACACACACACACACACAAAACTCCTTTACTGTACATCATATTATAGAAGGGCAGTATTCAGTCCAGGCACATCCAGGTCTTCATTGTGGTCATTTTGTTCAGGAGCTTTTGTGTTTGTGACAAAAGTTTCCAAATTGCAGTCGGCTTTTAGCCAGGGTTGCACTTCTGGTCATCGTTGAGAGATAAGGCTCTCTGGCTGATCTTCAGACTCCTATAATCATATGCAATTGTGGTAAAGTGAAAAGAAAGACATGGCTCTTTACCGGGATCTATGGCTCATTGTATCTTATGTGTCACACGAGCCAAGGATCAATAGTACTCAATAGTCTATTAATAGGCAAGTCTTGGCTCTGTTCAGACTGTAGCACCAGTCTATCCACTAGACCAGGCCGTGAAAAGAAGAGGGTGCAATAGAAACCAATCCTTGCTCCTCTGTTAGCAGCAAAAGCCTCTTAATCATCTCAGTTTCCCATTGACTTACGCTCCTCTTCCTCTCACTGAAGGCCCATCTTGAAGGAGATAGTTAACTGCCCTCCTCTTCCACCCCCCCCCCCCGACCCCTTCCACAAAGGAGATGACTCTGTCTATTGAGGAGTTTGGATGAGAGGTCAGCGAGGTTTTCTTCAACTGCACTGCAACACGACCCCAGATGAGACTCATATGTTTGGGTCACACAGCTTAAAACATGAGTAGAACACTACATTAGCACCACATCTCGATCATTACAATCAAAATTTTGGTGTTTGTTGCATAACTCACACCAACCGCTTTCATCTCTGATGATAATAAGTTGGCCTTTAACAGGAGTGATTACTGATGGGCACTTGGACAAGCACAAGAACATCTTCACGCTAAGTATAAGTGATCCGCCTAATAGACCGTAGTAGTTATCAGACAGAGACACCAAAATCCGACTGCAGCCGCTCGCTCATGCAGGCAATCAAAGGACACCTGAGTAATATAAAACAAATATTGATATTGATCTGCAGTCTTTAATTTCCTCCCACCCCTGATAATGCTGAAAACCAAACAGAGCTTCAGGCCTTTCACTGTTTATAATCTTGCACAGATTGCTGCATCAATTCTGTTCAAAGAGGCTTTATTGATGAATTCCTCAGACTTTCTTTAAGCCTGTTATTATTTATTTTTTCATTAAATATGTCATTTTAGTTTCAATAATTCTAAATATTTCCAAAGGTGTTATTTGATGGACACTAAATGCACTGCATGGTTTGCAGTTCCCTTTTCTGTTGATTTTAGACATATATGTCCTAGTTGATGGGAAGAACAGGAGGAGCGAAGAATGGGGGGAGCCATTTAATATGTGGTACATGTATTCTCTTTTCTCTTCATTTTCCCCTTGGTTCATCCACCTACATGGGCACAGCCAGTAGAGGATGTAGCTAGAAAGAGGAGGTGGTCAGCGTCACATGTTCTCCCCTTGGTAGTTGAGTACCGCCCCCCCTTTTGGGAGATGGGGGCTGTCACATTCGTCTTTGTCACGGCACGGCATGCCACCCATTCATCAAGCCTGCCAGCAATGGCATCCCTTTCCTCAGTGTGCCCGGAGAGTGGGCACGTCTGGGCCTGACTGCATCTCAGATACACACAGAGAGCAACACACAGACACTCTGATGGATTCATTTATTAGGCCTTTCATTACCCAGGGGGCCAATGGTGAATCGCAATGCAATGAATGCCACAGCATTGCACAGCTACGCTGCTGCCCTCTAGGCCCTCTGCTATCATGGACAGGCTTTCAGAGGGCAGAATAATCTTCTGAGCAGTGCCTCATTAGACACCGGAAGCCATTCGGATCACAGACTCAAATGAGTAATTCAGCATTTAAACCACATCCATAAAAGTCGGTTTGTTCATTGTTCTATACGTCTGCAATGCAACAAACTTTCAAGAATATGATGTTACCTTGCAAGAGCATGACTCCACTCACATTCTTCCAGACTATTTTAGGCAAGTGAACACCTTTTGTTTTACTATGAAGCCCAGTCCGCCCAATTCCCATGACTTCATGAACCTTGTTTTAAAAAGCCAGCTCCCAATCAGTTCTTTTGTACGTGACAGGCTGCAGATTCCAAAGCAATTGGGGAGAAACCAACCACCAAGTAGATGTGTGAGGATAGAGTTCAATACTGCCTGCAAAACTTAGTATTATTGATTGCCCTGGATGGTAAATTCAATATAGACTAAAGAAGTTAGAATTGTGGATCTACAAGCCAAGCAATTCAATAGTGTTCATCTCATGCAATGGTGAGGATCTGGGCACTGTCTGATTCAATCCCAAAAGCTGCAGAGAAGGCTAGTAGGGATGGAAGAGCCAACAAATGCAATACACCGCAGCTTCAGAGGCGATCTATGGAGTCAACAAATTTAATAGAGCCACTTTATCCCCTCATATGTTCGTGCAACTAGATTTAGAGTGCGGAGGTTCCCCCTGTGAAGCTCCAAGGAGCTGAGGAATTTATCCTGAATAAACTGTCGCCTTTATTGCATCTTTCACCAAGTCCAAGCCAAGCCCTGGTTTAATTACAACAAATCCGCCACATGTGTTATGCAATGACGAGCGCTTACAAACAAACTGCTCATAGCAACTACTGTCAATACCAAAGGCAGACAGGACAAATCTCTGCCTTCTTGTAAAATATTCCACATTTCCTGTGTGATTCCACTCAGAGGAAGGAAAGAGTAAACGGGAACAACTGTCACAGGGAACCACTGTTGAAATTTTAAATCACATAATCCTGTGAGACCATGTACGACTCAGACACAGACACAATAGCAGCAAGATTCATCTCACCCCGGACATTTACAATCAATGCTAAATTAAGTGTGGCATAAATTAGCTACAGATAACATAAAGTGGCGCACAGGGGGATGGAGGAAGGATATGATGAACACCACTCAAGAGGATATGATACATTTCTTTTCAATTAAGAGTTTGAACAATGTCAAAGCCTAGCTTTAAATTTGGCCGTAATAAAAGAACTCATTTGAATATTCGCTCCGTTCTCTGAAGATATGAGGATGAGGAATCACTCGTTAAAAATAAGGAGAAGGCAGGGCACGAATAAAGCACCTCTAATTGCTGGCATGTTTGTTTCCTTATATGTGACCCACGACACAAATTGTGTTGTTAAAAAAACAATGAAAAGGTATTACAGTGTGATATTACTCTTGGATGTGGGGATGTGCTATGAATTCTGAAATATAAATTTATCCGTGAGGAACCCTGAATAACACAGGCACTGGTTGTAATCCCAGCACTATGCTGCACTGTCAAGCAGCTAATAAAAATAGGCTGGTGGCAGATCAAGTCTGTGATTCAAATGCATTCAAAGCCTTTCTTAACTGAACTGCAAAAATCCCATCCTGGCTCATTTTCAGACTTTTTACCCCCCCCCCTTTCCTCTTTTTACTCTCCCTTCCTGCTTTCTTATTGTTCTCAACGTGTCTCTCTCAGTCCATCTCCCCTCTCACAGTATCATTGCTAAATCTATTTGAAGCTGCCGCTGGGAGCAATTGACCAGAAATGGGTTTGTGCACATCTTGAAAACTGTGTCTGTCATAAAAACACAAAGGTTCGGCACAAAGAACTGGTTAAATATCCATGTGTCTGGCTGCTGGTGCCCTGCAGGTGTCCTCAGCTTGGGAAACTGTTGACTTGGAACGACATCAGAGCAGCACACCCACTGCACTGTAGCTCTGCTTTAGCAATGCCTATACCGCAAAAATCAATTCCCTGTCTGTCCGAGACTGGAATTTGTGCTACACATTCTATTACACAACCTGACCATACGGAGAGCAAGCTAGGGTGACCAGCGTGTACAAATGTACTGCTATCACAATAACAATACCTCAGAATCAACCACGGTACAGCTGCGCCTAGAGAGACATCACACTCACTCCTTCTGACGAATCAAGTCATGGGGATGGCACCATGTGACAGAGCCGCTTCCATTTGTTGGAATGAGATAATGTGACTTCAGCTAAAGCCTTCTGAACCTCAAAGAGCACGTTCATCTCCATGACTTTGAATTCATTACCCATCAAAGATAAGTCTCCTTTTCACACGCAGAGCTCTATTTGTCAGTGTCACCACACAAAGGAGAGGGGAAACTTATTCATGCCAAACATGCCTCCAGTTTCAACTTTTGGTCGCCCCTTTGAGCACTGTTTTTTAATTAAAAGAGGACCTCTTTCTTCTTTCTCCCTCTCTCTCTCTCTCTCTCTTTTTGCAACAGGAATGTCTCTTTGATACCACTTTCCCCAGCTTGAAATAGTCATGATAACATATCTTTCAATTACAGTTTTATTGTGACTACCATCTGGTTGCCATTCAACCCTTCTCTCCACCCTAAGCCACTGCGTACCTGCAAAGAGGAAAAGTGACGGGTCGGCATAGAAACAGCTCAGATTTTTGCCCGTCACACACTGGCAGAAGTGGGGGACCGATGGCTTTTATCTCCAAGCTGAGGAAACACGCACCGCCTGGAGAGAAACTGTAGGGTGGCAGCAGATGGGGAGGGGACCACAGATGAGTGGAAAGCAATGTGAGGGGACGGCGCTGACCCAACTCCCTTCATCCCATACCTCGGCTGCCTCCCTCTTCACATTGACAGGCGGGTAGATTGAGGGCTAAGATTAGCAGCCACTTTCTCACAGAAGGCCAGGGAGATACAGTATTGAGAATGAATGGCCACATCATGTTGTCAATGTTGTAACCTTGGCAACAGACAGAGTACTATTCTAGTCCCCCCCAACTGGTCACCAGGATGGCAAGACAGGCTGGATTTTCTCTTTTTCACATATATGCGAAGAAATGCGTTATGATGTACTTCTATTATCAATACTTGTCAATGAAAGAAAAGTGAAAATGAAGTCAGTTTTGTTTAACAGAACCTGTAAAGTAATGTTTGAGAATGTGAGAAAGTTCTCTGTATTTTAGCATAAAAATGACATAAACATAATCAGGATTTCACAACTTCTCAAAAAAGCCAGACAAACAAAAGTCATTTAGAACAAATACAACAAACATATCATACTCATGGTAACATTTTCTCTTTGAATTAGCTGTATTATATAGATCAAAATGATGGCAAGCTGTCTTAGCCAAAATGCAGAAAAAGGGGCCCATATCATGATGGAGACACCACCATGTTTCACTGATGAGATACAGTTCTCAAGTTGGGATGCAATGATTTCCTTTTTAGAATCACAGTACTTCTCTTTTATGATAAATTGCCTATTTTGATGCCGTCCTTCCATCAAACAGCTTTCGACAGTTCATCTGTGTCATCAACAAAAAACTCCAATGAAGTACCAGTGATGTTTTTGGAGAGCAGTGGTTTTCTCCGCACATTGACTGATAAGGTCTTCTTTGTGAGCTTGCAGACTCAACCTGCTCATGAAGAAATCTTTCAATTTGTGGGGCTACAATTTGGCTTCAGAAATAGTAGCATAACCTTTCCATCTTCTGACATCATTACTTCTTTTTCTGAGATCTTAAAAAAAATCCTTTGTTCATGCCAAGATACACCTCTACAAAGATGTGGTAAAGAACAGATTCTGGTTGATCCTTACCTCCATGTTGGCTCAAGCTTGACAGCGAGCCAACACCATGCTTTTAATCACAAATTACATAAAAGTTTTCTGAGATCATGAATGTTAATCTGACAAGTGTCGGTTTATGAAAATTTGCGTTTTAGTTTTTTTCCTCACTGTATGGGATTCATACAATCCTTGTTTTTCCCCTCTGTACTTGCAAGTGCTCAGTAAATCAGGACAAAAAGCTAGGATTGGCAATTCTTCAATCTCATACTGTATAGTCTGGCCATTTGGCTCAAATCAGCTAAATACTACATTTATTGTGAAGAAATATTCCCAAATACTGTCACAATCCCAATATTAAACATAGCAGCTTTCAAATTATTTTTGAGTTATTGACCCACCTCCCAGTACATAACAGACCGATAACAACCTATGGCAGGCTGTGCAAGTTTTCATCATAGGGGCAAACCGGCAGTCAGTTGTGCTGTATGAAATAATATCTAATTTGCTTTTTCCCTGTGATTATTTTGCAAGCAGAGTGAAGTCAAAGCGCTGTATTAAAATCTAATCTTCAAACACCAACCTGGTTTCTACTGATCAGCCACAGGCTATTCATCACTGCCATTACCTCACCACACATTTTTATCCCTTCCTCCTCTAGTGCTGCTGGCCAGTTTTCCTCCCTTTCTTTCTCCATCTGACTGACCTCACCTCTCTCCCTCCATCCTCAGTCCCTCTTTTGATTTACAGCCTCCCGTTCAGCCCACTCCTTGCTCCTTTCCTTGTCCTCAGTTCATTCATTATTTCCTCATACCAAGTTTCTTTTTTGTCCATCTCCATTTGATAACATATTCATACCGCTTTAGTCTTGCTTCCATTAACTCCATTACAATCTCTTCTGAACATATGGGCTGAGCAATTGTTTCCGGCACATGAAGCCATTCATATATGTACATATTTTCTTAAAAGGGGTCATATGGCATTGATTCCTGCTGAATTATGGTTTACACTAATCAAGCAAAGGATACTTGGTTGTGAGCTTTAGCAAAGGCACACTTGGCTAAAAGTTTGCAGCCAATTATAAAAGTCACTCAATGAAGTTTCCTTAAAATGTTGAGTTTGAACTTGAAGTTGTTATGAAGGAGAACCATGTAGTGTCTTTCTGGGCTGCTAGATGCAGTGCTGCTGAGCTGAATTGTGTTTATCTAACACAGGAGCCTATCCTTTTCTCTTCTTCACTTATATCAATGAGGATACCCTACAACAAACTTCAAAATGGCCATAAAATTGAATCAGCGCCTTTCTTAAACAGTTTTAACAACAATATAACCTTTGTGGGGGAAAGATTTATTGAAGGGCATGATTTTGTTACAGTGGGAACTTTTCAGAGTATGATCTTCTAGACCTATCATTAATCACAGTATACCTCCAAACAACATTTTTGCTTCAATCGAACCCGATGCATATTGCTTTTAAATATAGTTGTGCTGCCTGCTGCTTAGTGTTAACTTGTAGAAGCACACGGAGCCAGTTTTGTCGCTGTAGGAATACCTCTTTCTTCTGCTCTCATGTATTTTGTTCCTCTAATTTTGCCAAGTCGCAGAGCGCACCATCACCAGGGGGTCCCACTTTTCACTTTTTGAAAAATTAAAAATAGCACCACTTCAGGGCAATTTCGCCGCAAGTGTTTTCCCTCTACTTCTCGTCGGCAACTGGAGATGCTCAGAAACAGGCTGACTGCTGAATCTGGAGGATTAAGGAGACGGCTCTTTGATCTGGGTTGGGTGAGCTCTGAGATCTCTTTCACTCTCTTTCTCTCATTCCCCCATATGCCTCCCTGTTCCCCTTGTCCTACTATCTGTTTCTATCAATCCTACTCTCCCTTCTTTCATTTTTCTTCCACTTACATTTCTTGTAAGCTGCCAGGTTTTTGGCCGTACATGCTGGCACCCCAGGGCTCCCAGACAGGAGGTGGCGGTGTTACACAGTCGAGACAAATGGGTGTACGGAGGATTGGCATCCCTGGAGAGTAAGCACTGGTGAGAACGAAGGAGGGGATGAGGACAGCACATGAACTACACGCTTCTTGTACAGATGACACGGGGAATAAGTAATCCCCGGCCATTGCTGGTCTGACTCAGCAGCCATTTCTCTGTCTCCCCCACAGGAGATAAGTCTAATGGAATTGCAGCATTAGAAGTGCTGCATAGCCACGGTTGGGTAGAACTCACAATACGCCTCTTTCTGTTATGACACAGATTTGTTTGCTTTTTCTGCCTACCAAGAGGCCTGTGTTGTTAGCAACTGCCCTTTTTTATATACAGGTGTAGGAGGGGTTCTGAGCCCAGCAGAGGTGGATGCCGGGACGAGGTGGTTGCAGCAATTCCTTTATCAAACCTCCTTTTGATTTGTCTAGTGTATGAGGAGTGGGGATTACTATCCAGCGCTCTGTAATCGCAGAGAGCCGAGGAGTCATGAGCAGTTACACAGACAGCAGCACATCTGTGTGCCGATAAAATATTCAGGAATAAGACAGCTCTCCAGAGGAGAGCAAGCTACAACTCCTCCACACTTCCTCCTCCAACGTTAATGATTTATCAATAACTCTTCCCTCCTGCAGACTGCCAGGGATGTTGGGCACACCTCATTAAAAACACCTGCCCAAAATGGGGAAGGATTTGGGATCAAAAATAGATCTATACAAAATAGAAGAGTGGGTGCAGGTGGGAAGGGCTTGCCTGAGCAGCTTTACCGTTTAACAGCCCCCCACTAACCGCCCACTACCCCATCCTAACTGCAAACACAGCCTGAAGTCATGTAGGAGTTGCAGCCACTGTGCTGCATAGTTGCAGTACTTCCACCTGTGCAGAACACTTCATACCTTCTTTGGGGCTTTGAGTCAGAGATGTCCAAAGAGATGGTGAGCCTTGATGAGGTACAGAAGGGCTCTTACATTTCAGCTTAAAATAACTCAGCAACTACAATATGAAAGCCGGCCCATCAAAAGGTGTTGCTCAGATAAACCATATTGGCACCTTCTTCCATTTAGATTAAAGGTTTCATTTCCAGCAAATGCATAATTATTTGCTCAACTGGACCATGACACAGCAATTACACTGATATGCCAGATAATTGTCCAAGGATTTTTCAAATTTCCATGGCAAAGATAGGGTGGTAACAATAAGTCCTTCAAAATTAAAGAAACCCATTTTTGAAAAGGGGATAGGTTGGGGCTTTGTGGGAGAATAGTGTCCAAGTGAGTTGATGGGAAAGTGGAGATAGGTGCCTCGCTGTGAGTGTGAATGTTGAAGCTATAAAAGCAGTGGGTCGATTCATAGGGAGAATAAAGGGAGGGGCATGCACAAAAAGTTCATAACCATAGAGGAAGCCTATTAACCTTGGTTGGTACTTTAAATGTCATTATTTTTAGCTGACACAACAAAAAGGCCTACGAGAGCTGTTCTCTTAGCGATGCGCCATGTAAATCACTTTCGCAAAAAGGAAATTACTTCCCGGGGCCCAGTGTTATTAATCTAAATTCTCTGGTTAGTCAAATTGTTGCACTTAATAAATATGGAGCAGCTCGTGATGCTTATCTGCTGTGACATCCCATTCTCGCCAAAACATTCTTTTTTCCTCATTTTCTCTTTATTCATGTCTCGGTGGCGTTCTTGAAAGAGACAGCTCTACTAAACAGCGCTAACACTGAGGGGTAAGATGGGTGGGGAGGGGACAGGGCTGAGGAGACACTCTGTCTCTCACTCGTCTTCCCTTTTTTTATGCATATATGATGCCTGTCCTCGCCCACTTCTCTTTCTCCCATGTCTTCATCTATTCTCTGTCTCAGTTTAGCTTGATGCCAGACACACCCACACACACTCACACACACACATCTCTACCCTCTAGCTGGCAGCTGCAGATCTGGTTGCCAATATAGAGCAGACCAGATAACTCACTATGCTGTCATATTAGAATAAGCATCCTTGACAGAGAGATCATTTGCATGCGCCCCATCACCAAATACCAAACTGTCTCCTGTTTTCCACAGAGGCCATACCATCAGGGCGGAGACAGTGAGACCCAGAGACATATAATACGACTTGGTAAAAAGGGGAGGGGGGGGGGGTTATAGAGGGAACAAGAAGAAAATCAAAACACTGACAGACATGAGAGAAAAGCCCCCACTTTCCAACACAAGACCCTGCTGTGATTATGTGTGTGATCATACTGGAAAATATAAACAGCTTCAACAAAGTAGTGTAACCACCCCTTGCGATAATGTGGTACTGCGCGGTAAGATTGTTGCTCCTCCACCGTGATTCACTGGCTCTGGGAGTGGCGGAATTGTGGCCGGGGGTCCTTCGGGCTCACTTGATTGTGTATATCTGTGTGAGTGTGAGCGAGCATTTGTGTCCTGATTATGCAGGTATAATTGTGGGAAGGTGGGGAAAGCAAAGCCTCAAGGTCAGGGTGGTGTGGCTCATCAGCTCTAGCCTCTATCACTTTAATTAACTCCTCCGAGGGGCTTAGGAAAAGGCCCTTGTTAAAAATTCACCACAATGGAGCTGACAACCATTGTACGGGAGGGAAGGGCAACATGCAGGTTACTAAAAATAACTCCTCTAAGCACAGCACATGACTACTAAGATGTTCCATTATGTAATTTTGCTGGCTTGGAATCCGGACCGAGTTAAGTCCAACTTTTGTGTTACTTCCATATGTAGGCTACTAGCATAAAAAAAGATGCTGCTCTATAAAACTGAGGTTAATTCTGTACATGTAAAACAAATAAAGGACAGCGCTGTGCTACATTGATGAGATGATACTGAGATGCAGGAATAGATGCAGCTAGAACGCGGTAAGCCTGTGTGACATGAAGCGTAATGCTTCCTCAGCAAAGCACTCCTCACAGGGACACATCCCTGTGGAGAAGAGGGGCATAGTGACTGTTTGGAAAAGCCACAAATAGGAAAAGAGTTGCAATTGGGTCTGACGTGAATGTTGTTACATGTTGTCGGGGTTTGCTTATGTTTTCTTAGAGATGTCACATCCAATCTAATCTGATAAAACCACAAAACTACATCTTTCATTAAGACGGCTAGCAGTTGTAGAGAAGAAAACTCTTCCAATTGCATTATATGAACTATAAAGTATGTTGTTAATAAGCAAATGTTTGTTAGCAAGCTAAGAAATTAACTCTGATCTGTCAGAGTCAATGTAGCACATGTTAGTCCTCACATTGTCTGAAGTCTACTTGGGTTAGATCTTTAGTTTCAAAGGAAATACAGCTAAAAAACGACCCCCTGTTAGCACAGATTTGGCTAATTCAGAAAAAACGCTAAAAGTCCCAGACATGAATTGCTCCCATCACTATCGAAACTGATCGAAAATAAGGGAATCTAATGGATCGCATACATATCAGGATACAATCGCAACTGTTGTTTTATGAGGCCATCATGGGGCACTTTCCACAACAAGATGTGATTCAGAAGGTGGCAGAGGACAGATCTGTATCACGTTGTTTGTGGATCAATTTGAGAACTTTAATTAGCCAGGGGGTCAGGGCAGCCAGCAGGCCCAGGTAAAGCTCATCAGTGAAGAGGCTTACAGGTGCCTTCAGCCCTAATCTCTCCGCCCATCTTGCTGAAATTAAAGCGGCAAATGGGAAATTGATTTCTAGCCTCCCTGTCCATGGCAATATCTTTTTTGTCTTAAGGACATTAGGTAAGTTTGCACTTGCCTAAGCTGTTCTTTAAAACGTTCATTATTGATACGAAGGCTGTGCTGGCGGACTGCCAGGGCAACCATGAAAGTATTGAAGAGGATGAAGTGTAGAGGAGCTCTCTAAACTGCTGATGTTTTTCATGGCAACAGGTCAGCCATGCAACGATCCTCCAAACAAGTTGAGTGAAGACAGTGGCGTTGACCTTTCTACCCAACGTCACACCTGATATGCTGCTGACATGGCAGCTGCTGCCAGATTGAGAAGATTAGACCATTTGAGAGCAATGGGCTCAGTTTTTCATTAAAAAAAATTGTTGGTTATATCTAAACAATCAACTTAAATTAAATGTGAGTTTCAAGCTAAAGGAAATGCATCATGGGCTTTCTAATATAAAGAAACACAAAGCACACCAAGCCATAGAAAGACTAGGTTGGCTAAAACAAAAAAAAAAAGCAAAACAAAAGTGAGTCAGCAGAATCCTTAAAACGATGGGATTGTGAAGCCGTGGCTCCTGATATCACAGAATCAAATGGAGTCTAATTCATTTCCCTCCCTGCATGTCACTTCCCTCAGATCACAGTTTCTGTTGTGCCGTGTTGATGTTTTCCACTTTATGGCAGGATGCTATTTGTCATTCTAATGAACCTCTCTGTGGGAAAAAAAGATCCCAGGGAACATTTCTCAAGATGTCAGGGAGCAGAGAATGTAAAGTGTGCAACACAGTTAATTCAAGTGGGCCTGGCCTGCAGGCAGGAGGCCTGCCTGTGTATCAGTTCTTAAGAGGGACAATTCATGCCAAATTAAGGTGGGGAATAGAATATATAGGAACATGTGTTGAAGAGCATGTTCTCCTTATTTGGGGGGAAAAAACGTCTAACAGACATAGAAAAAGCATCCAGCGGTAAAATGAACAGCCTAGGTTTATTAAGGGCCAGGTAGGCATTGTGTGCCTTTATTTTTAATGTTGCATGGAATAATATCGCAGTCTCGTGGCCCCATTATTCACACTAAAACAAAACAAACCAAAAGTGCACATGGCTAATGTTGCTGTGAGAGCAGTAAAGAGTGTGTTCGGCACTGTGGAGAAGGAGAAGGAACTAGCTGGGCTGTTGTGTGCACGTGATAAATCTGCTGGTATGCCAGGGCTCTTTTCTCATTTGTTAGGCAGCCATGTGTGAAAATGTTAATGAAGGCCCATATAATCTAGGAAATTCTAACCATTAGAATTTCCTTCACGTAGCTAGGCTTTCTGCTTACACACTGACTATTGTGCGCATCAATCCTTCCACTGTCGTACTAATAATAGACCTAATTGCCTCAGTCAGCCCACAAGCTTTCTCTGCCCCTCTGTGCATCTCAAAAAGGAAGAGAGGACTGTCTCATGACAAGCCCCTGCCACAGAACAAGGAGTAAATCAGGATACTGTATATATAACAAGCAGGCACAAATGCTGGTGGCACTCTGCATGGTGTCCATCATCTACCTAGCCTTCATCATTTTTTCCTCTAAAATATTGAGCATCCAGAAAGCAAAATATTTGCTGGGGCTCAGCCAGACTCAGCAACACTTTTCTCTCTCTTTCTCATTCATAATGAATAGGACAGAATAAAACTATGCCCAGTGACAAGATGTCACCCCCTAACCTCTAAGGCTTACTCTATTTGCAGCGGTTCTGCTACTCACAAGTCTCCATGAACGCTAAACAATTCATTGCTTGAGAGTATTTACTTATTTCCCTTCATTCTGTCCTTGTACACATAATGTGAAAATATGTAGATCCTTTTTCAAATTCCCTGCTTGAATTTGCATTCGGTGCATTTGAGAGCCTTTTTTACCTTCGTGCTCACAAAGACTGAATTACATAATTACTCTAAAAGGAGAGGGAGAGGTGAAGGTTTGGCAGTCTTAATCTCTCTGAGTAGAACCTCTTTAACGAAGTGGCAGTTGTGGGGCCAAAACATCCATAAACCTGCATTGAGCAGCTAACACGTCAGAACATGCTGGGCCTGTTCTACAATATGGCAGCCAGCACACACAGAAACAAATAAGCTATTTTGGTCCTTCCAAATCTGTGCTTTGAGTTGAAAAGTTATCCTTTGACATTGACTTTTGAACGCAAAAATCAAACGAATAGACATAAATCTAGTAAATATCCTGCACTCTAAGCTTCCATTCATCTGACAGCTTAAAGCTATGAAAGAGGTTTCTCATGCCCTTTTCTATAAGTAAGAAAGAATAGACCTATATATACATATACACATACATACATATATGTCAGAGGACTCTATATACATATACATCATTATAGGTCTCAGCTTGCCCCTACCTAACAGACAAGAGCAAAAGCCAGTTCGTTTTTAATGTAAATGATCCAGAGCTTCATGTCATGTTAACTTTAACGTCAACCTGTAAGATCTCGGTGTGTGACAGATTAACAATGTTGTCCACCTGAGATTCCCTGCCCCACGAAGATTAACTCAACAAACATCTCAAAGAAATTCTCAACAGATCTGATGCAATTACTTGTTAAAGCAAATTTTTTTCAATAACCTCGTATGCCTGATATTACTTTCCTGTCATCCCTGTAACTACTTCAGAATGATGGATCCACTTGGGGAAAAGAAAAAAAGTCAGTGCAGCACGCTGGATTTTCTTGATCACAGAGTTATAATGAGAGCTCTGGATATCTAATATTTCACAGTAGGAAACAAACCACAAGGAGTTGTATTGTTTTAATTGTCAAACATATTGTTTTAGTTACTCAGAACCAAAAATCCATGAGAAATGTTGATTCCTTAAGATCACATAATGCAGCACCTGCTTATGCACCAGGGCTCTGGACTGGCCCAGTTAAACCCGTGGTTATACTGATGCTGATGTAAGACTGTCATCACCGTGTCTGAATGACACCATAAGAAATAAGGTAAAAAAAAAAAAACAAGTGTTGCTGCTTTCACAAGCTGATGAAGCTATTAATGATACTTATCCCTGTGAAAATACACAGAGGACAAATACAAAAAGAACATAAGCTAAAGTAATTTTTAAAAAAGTTATCCAAAGAGAAGTTAATTAGTTTTTCACAAAAAAAGAAGAATCTTTAAATGAAGCCACCATGGAAGGCCTACAGAAACAAACATGCACATTAACTACTGTCCACAAGGGTCAACATAAAACTGTGAATATAAGTAGCTCATCAGCAAAACAAATAGTTGAAGTAAAGCACAAATACAAAGTACACCTGAAATTGTTTAACAGGAAATTAAAATGGTTGAGCTAAACTAGCTATAAATTCATGTCTAGCTAAACTACATATAACCATCACAGAGTTTGCAGCTACTTTATTCTAACAATATCTAGGGCTTCAGTAAACTGTTAAAGATGAAAATGCTTTAAAAAGTAAAAAAAAAAGGAAATATTTTACAGCAACCCTGGAATTCAGATGAAAAGTATATTGAAGAAATGTTACGCAGCAACACAGCTGGGCACATAAATTCATTTTTCCCAATCACTGTTTTTTTATCATTTCAACTATTTTCATTTAAAAGAAAGAAAATGAAACATGATTTTCAATCATGTCATCTGAGTTGATCTGATGCTCTTTAGTTACAGCGTGACCTGTGGAGTGTAGAGAAGTGCATTATTTGCTGACAAAAATACTCATGCACAAGAAATGTTTTGTTTTTTCCTCATAAATGTTGTATTTTATCCAGTTCAGCATCAGGCAGCGTCCAGGATCTTTTCTTATCGTTTGATCCTCAGCCAAACACAAGCACATCCAAATTGCTGGTGATGTTTTGAATATTTAGAAAGTGTGCCTGTATGCACACACACACTCTCACGCACACACATAAACACACCCTCTAGGCTCATTTTGGATTTTTACAAAAGAGGCTCCCACTGCAGCCGCAGATAGATGAGCAGGTGTGCTAACCCCAGGGTCCGGATGCCTTCCAATTAAGACACATAGAAGCAAAAACATTCCTCCACACTGACCTCGCCAGCAAACATGAATTACATTCACTTGAATGGACACACACTGACTGCCTGTCTCTGAGCTGTCCCTCCTACCGCTCCACCCAGCATACCTATTTACTTGAGCTGTGTAATAAACCCAATTTAATCTGCTTCCAGCTGCTTTGTGGCAAAAATATATGGTTATATTGTTTTTATTGGCAAATTCTACTATATTTGATGTGGGTATAATCTATTTGTTAATGTCTCTGCTATTGTGTGTGATTTCTATTTGCATGTGCACATGTTCTTCCAATGTTATTTTCCTAATCCGCCCTCCAAAGACAGCCTACTTTCTGATACCGGCTGTCATAATCACGCCGCTTACTTGGTAAAAGTTGAGTTCTTGCTGAGATAAAACACCATTTGCTGCTTTACCGATGCCGAGCTAAAGCCTGTGTTGTGAAAAATATTGCCTGTGCAACGCAGTATTATGAGTCATCCTAACTGCTATTGAGATATGTGTCATTGCAAACATATTGTAGGTCATTACAGTCCAGCTGAAACCTCTTGTAATGTAAAAATTTGGAAATCATCAAATCATTTACCCAGATAATCAATTGAGAAAAGCAAAATGACTGAATATTGGATGTTAAAACTTGAATTATATTAATTTATTCTTTTTTTTTTTTTCAATTTAAGTTTGCAGAAAGTCTTTTTTGGGGCATTTTTTTACGAAATAAGGTAGAATTTTTATGAAAAATCGGATCAAATGCAGAGAGAGTGGCTGTATCAGTGGCTCTTGTTCATAAATT
>JBBDHI010000014.1:5009435-5021105 GCA_037177115.1 Craterocephalus stercusmuscarum
AGATAGATAGATAGATAGATAGATAGATAGATAGATAGATAGATAGATAGATAGATAGATAGATAGATAGATCTTCAAGTAGTAGTCTTATTGTAAGCAAGAACTCCAATAAAAAGATCAAAACCAAGCAAATGTATATCTATTTTCTAACATATAATCCTTATGCACTTGTATTTCATTAAAACAAACACAAAAAGGCTCTGTAATATCCTAAAAGAGCTACACCCTGCCATACCACTCACACAAATGGAAATTATGCTTTTGAAGGGGATTGTTGTCAGCAGAGGATTTATCCACATTTAGTGTGCTTGTGAGTATTAAACACAGCAGGGCTGTGAAAATAAACGTAATTGCATAATGTCCACTTAAATAAACACAAACTGAAACATCGCCTAGTGCAAAGCTGTGACTCATACAGGTTGAAAATAATGCAATATTGCATCCCAAGCAATCAAAATCAGCAGATCGTGTGTGCTGTTTGCTACCATTCTGCAGAAGTGCTGACCTTAGTAAGTATGTGCTTACCCAACATGAGATTTAAGCTGTAACCTATGATTCTGTGCTGGGAGGTTGCACGGTGGCCATGACCTCACCATTTGGGACCTGCTTTGTGAGTGTCCAGCTGCTAGATGAGTGTTTTCATCAGGGAACTTTGGCATGCCAACTGTTATGCTTTTGCCTCCTGCAAAGGAATAATCTTGAAACAGAACGCACAAAGACTCCTCCTGCAATGGATTCATCTGAATGTTTTTTTAAAATAACCTTTTGGATTTTTTTTTATTTTTCATTTTCCAAACATTCCTGTGCAAAAGTGGCTGCTTCACTGGGATGAGTTAATTTTCATAAAACAAACAATACAAAAAAAACAAAACTGAAAAATGAACAAGACCTCCCTCTATCATCTAAATTGATTTTGGCTTTATACTATGAAAGTTGATATGATTTACATAGTAGCTGTCTTTCAGCTGAGGATACAGAAGTTTAACTGAGTGGATGTACAGTAAAGGTGACTGAAAGCAGGAATCTAGTTGTTGTCAGCTTTGAGACTTTGTAAACTCAGCCTCCCTTCAGCTGCTTTTATTTATTCCACTTTGCAACAACCTGTCACTTCAAACCAAGAAGCTTTTTAATAAGATTTGTCCAAATCAGATGGTTAAAGATTAAAAACAACAAAAATATCAACTTTCTGTGACCTTCTCTCTGCCAGACTCCCCACCTTCACATCCTTTTTGTCTCATTTTACCTCTTATCTTCCTTCCTCTCTCTGTCATTCTTTATCTTTCACAAGTTTCCCCTTTCAGCCCCCCTTTCTCTTCTGGTCTTTCTGTTATCTGTCTAGCCTAATCCTCTGTCCTTCTTGTTTATTTTTCTTCTTACGCTGCTCTTTTTGTCTTGCTTGGCAGATGACAGAGTTCCAAGGATTTTAATGTTCTTGGTCAACAATCCAGCTTGAAACACCTGCAAACATTTCCGCTTAATGATTCATTTTTTCTTTCAGGTTTCAGTATTTTATATTGACATTCTGTTGTTATTAAAACTGTTTATTGGGGCATTTGGTTGAAGGCCATGCATTCTTAATTTCTGTCACAGTACTTTCCTTTAAAAAGTGAAAAATTATCTTTTTTAGATGATTTTTCAAACAGAAAAATTGATTTTTAGTTTAAGGTTTGCTGAATGAGACTTCAAAGTGGAGATTTCTCAGTAAATCTCTAGACAAATGAGCTGCATAGTTTGTTTACTGTAATATGAACAACCAACCAGCGAAGATCTTTGTCTACCCATATTTTCCTCCACGTATACATAACCAACAAAATACTTTCCATGATGCAGGAACTGGAGATATGTTATTTCTGTACGAAAGTGACAATAAAAAGTTTGCTAATTTGTTCAATAGACCAAAACCATTTAGACAGTTATGTGATTTACTGGATTCTGGGCTTGGTGTTTGGTTTGACTTGTAACTGTGGAGCTCATTAGTCAGCTGATTTTATCTGGGCTTCTGAAGGGCATAACTGATTGCTTA
The DNA here is from genome assembly GCA_037177115.1 of Craterocephalus stercusmuscarum. NCBI lineage: Eukaryota > Metazoa > Chordata > Actinopteri > Atheriniformes > Atherinidae > Craterocephalus > Craterocephalus stercusmuscarum. The sequence continues at coordinate 5,011,459 of JBBDHI010000014.1, forward strand.
TAATTGTGTTGTTACAGCACATTTACCATGTGCTGGAAATGCTTCTTTTAGCACTGAGACTTAGAGACTACTGTACCTGTGCAATGCCGAACTGCAGAAAGATTTAGTTGGAAGCAAGTTATTTGAATGGAGTAGAGAAAAATGTTGCATCAACAGGGTGGAAAGAAATGTTAAGAGAGATTTTCCTGATTGAGGCAAAAACCAGAACAGAAAGCAAAGCATCAAGCTGACTTTAACAGGAGTTCACCGGAAGGATTATATGATGCCGCAGAGAAATATAAAGCCGGTCTTTGCAGTCGAAAAAATGTAAATGTGTCGTTTTGATGCTTCTGAGTATGGAAAAAACTGCTCTTATATGCACTGAAATTCTCCAGGGTAATGTATGCACTGTGTAATGCGATTAAAAAAGAAAAAACTGTAATATTTCCACAGATTTTGCTGTATTTTCTGTAAATATGAGGAAATATTTGATTAAGACTAAAATGTCAGGTAAATTGCAGTTTTATTTATATATAAAAAAGACTTGAATCAACTGATTAAATCTACCAAGCTTCAAATCAGACTATCTATATACATCAAGATTAGGGCGGATCACATGAACTCATCTGCCAGGGCTGTAATTTTCATGTAAATTGATGTAAAACGTTGTCGGAGGCCCTGTTACGTTGATGTTTTTGTTTTGCCATAGAGAACGTTTGCCTCTAGAGAAATCTCTGTTATCCTCAGAGAATCCAGTCTGGATGTTCCTCCCCCATCCCATTAAACTGTCTGCTCATTTTAATGCAATGAGAGAAGTTGATGTGATTGGCCATTACTGAAGCCTGCACCCATTGCACCTGCTGAAAATAGTCCTCTGGAACCTGCTAATATGTTTCTTATTAAGGTATTATGTTAGCCTAATCCTCTTTTTCTTTGCGCCAGTGTTGCACACAGGTCTGGTAATCAAAATTGTGAAAAAAAAAGCTCAGTAACACACAGAGTTTGTACAAGCTCAAATGCCAATTTTCTACATATTATAACATTTCCTCCTACAATGGTTTAAAATAAAGTCACTTCTCAGGACTAGTTTCAGTCTCTCGTCTAATACATGTAACATCTATTAGTCTGACTGAAATATACTGTAAACTAAATCCATACTGTGTGAATGAACTGAGCATCATTGTTGACTTTTTACACAAAACTATACAAACCAAAGAGCAGCTGCTGTGATAACTGTGCATGCTTCCCGTTTGATCAGAACCTCCCTCAAGACATCTCCCTCGCAGAATCCTGAGTGCCTGAGGCAGCGGCCCATGATGCAGGGCTCTATATCCGAGAGCTGGAGCAAGTAAAGGTCAGCACTGGATGTTTGTTAAAACTAGGGGAGCTGCTTCTCTCTGGACAGTTATCGTATCATGCAGCAGCATATGTGTACCATCTAGCACCATGGCCTGACACTGACATTCACTACAAAAAGAGAGCAGGACTCCATCTGCCTGAGATAAAAGTGAGGTTGGATGTTGGAGTCTTGTGAGCAGAGGCCAACTCATCATATGCCTTTTGTTACTTCTGTGTTTGCACGTCCATCAGGATAGAATGCACCAAACTATTTTAGAGAAATGAATCGCCAGAGAGTTTTGCAAAGTCAGCGTTCCTCTGATGAATAAAATATGCATACTTTGTAGAAATAAATTTAGTAAACATCATAATTATTACCTTAAAGAGAAACTCGTTTCTGGGAATGATCATGTGAGAAGTGTTTTTTGTGTGTGCATTTTTTTAAGTGCTATCTTACTTGAAAGGTTCTTACCACTTTATATCAGGCAATTTGGGGCCTGTTTTCTATACAATCTGTCTGAGGTGCCAACATTCAGCCTGTGCTTTCTGACAAACATAAGCCCTAAAGGCCACTCACAATGCATTAAGAATGTTTTCTTTTTGACAACACATCAAAATGTGACCTTTAAATGATTCTTGTTATCAGGGACGCTGAACAAGAAAATCGATGGGATGCAGCTGGAGAGGAGGGATTAATGCAGGCCAAATTGATCATTCCATTTCATTTTCATCTTGATTTGATGTGCCAGCTACACATTCCTAATGTGACCACAAACTGCTTTTATCACTTCAGAGGAAAACCCTTTGAGTGAAAAAAAAACCCCAAAAAACAACCTCAACAAGCTTCTCAGTTGCAAAAAAAGAGCAACAAGGGAGGTGCATGAGCCTTAACTGACAGTTAACCTTAATAATAAAGAGTTTTTGTCTTTTTCTTGTCTTTTCCTTTCATTACTTGTCTGGGCTTTTTATCGTGTGCCTCAATTTTGTTGCATCAGCTCACCACAGGGAATACGCAATGGCAGAACTCATAGTCTATTTCACACAGTTTGTTGGTCCATCACACTGCAAAAACAAATACATTAATCATCGTACCACCCTGATAGATCATTAATTATTGTACCTCACTGTTGATGTCACACGTTGTTGAATCCTTTCACAGATAATCACAACACTTTGGTGGAACTTCATTAAAACAAACTGTTCATTTACAAAGCCGAGTGCTGATGTGCAGGCACATCCACATTTGGCTTTGTCAAAGAGATAAAAGAGATAAGAGACAATATTTTTCTTCTAAAGAATCTTTCTGCAAACATTAAAAGGAATATCTGCCATAGAGGAATTGCACCATTTTCCCACTTCCTGTACGCGGCTGAGATTGGGAGCGTATTACAGCTGAAATGGCAGAGCTCAACAGATAACCGCGATAACAAAGATAGCAAATCTGGGAAATGAAAAATGGCACTTCTCCTCTACAAGGAGATACATCAGTGTTTATTAAATCAATGCCAGACAGAGGAATCTGAAGGTAAAATAATGAACCACTTATAAATGATCTTTGCTTCGCTGGGCCTTACCTGATCAGGGTGTTCGGGGACCACCAATGCGATGCATATTAGAAGAGGTCTATTAATCCTGCTGCTTCCTCATAGCTGACTATAAAATGGGTGAGTCCTCTGTGACTTACTAGGCACATCCTTTATAATTTTTCAATGTAAAAAAAAAAAGTAAGCCCCACAACTTTCATTGATTGGGTGTGAAAGTTTGGCTTGCCTGTGTGTATCTCCTGCAAGAGTGTGGATATTTCATTATGGTGCTCTGGGACACACATTACGCAGCTTGGCTACCTTTCACACAGCATCCATGGCAACTGGAGAGGCTGCTCTCCCTGCAGAAATGTGCTTTTAATTGAGTGACATCTAATCAGGCAGTGAAATACAGCAGTAGAGTTAACAAAACAGGTCAACGAGGGACAAGGACTACCAGCTGCAATCCCAATCACTGCACAGCGCTTAGCTGCGGTGTTGACCAGCCCATATTAGTCTGGTTTTAATGAACAAAATTGCAGGGCTGGATGTGTTCTTCACAAGATCCTTGGGTGAATGTGTGATTGGAAATGATGAGCCCTTCTTAAGACTACACCAGCTTGGGGAAGAGGCATGTCTTTGATGTGCTGAAATTACTGGAGCTGAGAGGTCTCACAAGCTACGCCTTAACACATATTAAACAGGCTCTAAAGGATGAAATTTTCACCGTCATCCGTATTTTTTTTTCCTTTTGCTTTCTTTAGTGGGTGATATGCAGTGCCAGGCGTGGCTGCCTTCTATTTTCTTTCTCAAACATTACTTGTGCTTTTAACTAAATAGAATTTCCTCCTTATTATCAGATATTGAATCAGCACACAATGGGACACCATCAACTCCCCTCGACCTAAAATCATCAGCAGTCACAGCAGTCTGTGGTGATAGAGGGGGTAAAAGCACAGTCGCAGTAAATCGTCTGCCTGCGCTTTGGGGAATCATTGGAATTCATGATCTTTTCTCAGTATGCTAACAATAATCTTCTGCTAACTCTGTCTCGCACATCACTGGGCATGGCAAACACTTGTCTTCACTGAGTCTCAGGCATCGTCTCCTCACCATGCAAATTTCAGGGCTGCGCCCCTCTTTGTATTACAACTATGTCCTCAACCTTTTCCAGACGCTACCTTTTTAAGCAGCCGGATGACAAAGCCAGCACTCATGAATGTCTCCATACACACTGTATTCCTCACAGAGGATTTTACTTTGATAAACCTTTGAGCTGTAAACAACTGGAAAATGGGATTTTTCTGTTTGCAGATTGCAATAAGGCACATTGAAACACTCTCTAAATGTCTCTGCTAAACAAATGCACAACTCCAAAAGCAAGTAAGACTTTTTTTGTTAAGCAGGACATAATAAATGTTTCTGCAGTAAATTGTGCTGCATGAATAAAAAGTAATTCAAATTAATTTTGCCTGTGTTTGTATATTTCACTAAGTGCAGGTCTGCAAGGATAACTCTTCATTGGAAGCACCCTACAGTAGCTGGATGCTGCAATAGTGGAGCCTCAGACTTTAAGTTCATGCTTTAACCAAACTGGATCCAAGCAGCACATTTTGTATTTTCAGAAAGGTTTTCCTCTTGCTACAGATGAGGATTTCTTCTGTCATCTTTTATTCTACTGAGAACCTGTAATGTAGTTTTGCTAATGAGAGAAGGAGGAAGAGTTTGAAGGTTAGATGGAAAATGTTTTCTGTATTTTATCATGTTTTACGTATTGTACATATGAGCCTGTGTTCATAAAGTAAGACACATATCCCTTTGGGAACAGTAAAGATGAAGTTTGAAAGCGGAAGTAAGGAACAAAGATTAGAACAGCAGATGGTTTTGTTATAGTCAATTTGCACAACACCACTAAAAGAGGCGCTGAATGTGTTATGAGTACTACTGAAGAGAAATAAAAACGCAGCCATACGCTCAAGTCCGTAGATTAATTGCATGTTTCGAGGGCTTCCTTTTTCAAAATTATCCTCACTCGTGTTTCAAACATTTCTCGCTTCAAAACGTTAATGTACGTAAAAAAAACTTTGATAACAACCATTTTGCTTGAAAACACTGACTGGAAATATCTACCTATAAGTCTAGTGTGAAATGATACTGTCTTAGCATTTCTTCATTAACATTAGAAGAGTAATCTGGTGACTTTTTTGATTGCAATCACATTTTAAAATGCCTGTAAAGCAGTGCGTCTTATCATGCTCAACATATTATTACAGGCCTGTTTCATCTGCCTCACCTCCAGCGTGAAGCTTTGATGGTGTCAAGTGGGAGACGACAACCAATTAAAAGAAAATCAGTCAAACAACTTGGGGTCAGATCTCAAGATGCTCCCAATCACTCATAATTTCCTGTTGTTATGCTGCCTTTCGACCGCTCCTGATTGGAGTCTGATAAGCGGCGTGTGCACAGCGGTCAGTACACTACCGCAGCAACAGTATCTTGTCAAAAACAAACTCCACTGAAGATTGCAAGACCACTATAATGCTCCACTTATCTGTCTTTACTTCCATTGAGTCTAGCGGCCCACTTGAGCATGGCTGTGTGGCTTTAAACAAACAAGAGCTGAGGTCTTGCAGCACCTTTAATAATACTAGCAGGACTTTTTTCTTTTTTTTTTTCAAGAATGCAAAAGCTGGGAGATGAAAGGAACGGCCTGTGTGAGGTCTGGCAGGACAAGGCAGTAGTCCTGATAGTATTTCTGTGCACGTCCTCCGCTGTTAGTCATTACTGTGTGCAGACGAGGGGTGATGTTTACTCTGCTGAGACAAGCAAGTCTACTGCTCTGGGTTGCAACCTTGTGACTCCCTTATCCCTTCTGCTGCCAGCTCGCCTAACGTCTAGCCCTGGCCCTGCCACACCATCAGCCCGCTGGCCTATTGCTATTGCCGGATGCCTTTTGACTATCACCGCTGGGTTTGTGGAATAATTTCTATAAAAGAGGCAATGATTTTTGTGCATACAGTCTATCTGTTGGGAGTTGGGGTGATATTTCAGGAAATAATGGCATAATACACACAAGGGATATGATACTGCAATGCACTGCTGTGCCACATTTCCTCCTTTTGTCTTTAGTTTCCTTGTGTTGTCACTTTCAAACATTACCTCCACCCACACATGTGCAAGAAAAAGAGGAAGGAAAAGAGAGATGGTGACAGAGACTTACTCCAGTACATAATGTGTGAAATAGGGAGTTGTAATCCTTGGTAATAGATTTTAAAAAAAAAATCAATGAAAGTGTGGTATGATGTTTTATCATACGGAGATGATGAAAATAAATGACAGAGTTGGAGAAAGAAATGAAAGATGCTAGCAAGCACAAGTGACAGTTTATTTGTGGAACACTAATGGCTGAAGGACACCAAGAGTAACAAAGCAGGGAAAGAGATAAGCGTGAAATAAAAAGGACACAAATAAATTAAGAGAATGAAATAGCCATAATTTTACAAATTGAAACAATTATAATAATAAGGCAAAGGGACAGAAACAAGAAAAAACAAATGAGTCAGTTAAAGATAATGGAAATGAGTGTGATTCACTGTGGCAAAAGGTTCAAATCAATCATAATGCACCAAATAAAAAATGAAATGATTACCAAGCTTATGCAGGAGGTCAGGGGTCAGAGGTCATGTTCAATATAAACACGGAAACCATTATGGCGTCTGCATGGATGTCTCTGGAAGAAATAAACAAGGAGTTGAAGTAAGTACACTTGAGTGTAAGCGCTGTTTAAGTCCTACATCTTGACAATATGTAGCACTCAAATATTAATGTGACACAATGCTGTAGTAAGCACTGATTCACAACAGTGCAAGAGCCGGAGATGCTCGGTGTCCTTAAGTGGTGCTGGGCTATTTCAGAGTTTAGTGAATCCCAGACACACTTATTCCAGCGCTTTAAAGCAATAGAGGGCATCTTTTTATCATCCAATAACCGCGTCCAAACCATAAATTAGTGTTTGCTCATTTCCAAACCTCTCAGCAAAATTAGGCGGACTAAGCGAGACACCGATGCAAGGCTATCACTCAAGCTTTCTGTGTCATGATTTCATCCCCATCTTTTCTCTTCTACGGTTCCACACATAGCAGATTTCAAAAGCAGCTCACACAGTGTAGACACAAATAAGACAAAGAGTGTGTCTGTTTTTTCCCCCACAACACCAACTACGACAAAAAAAGGAGCCGTATAGTAGTAGCACAACAAAGCGTGCAAAGCTGAAGACAACAAAGGCATTACTCTTTGCCAAATGAAGAAAAACTACACAAACAGCTGTGCAGTCGAAGCAGAAAGTATTCATCTATTTAAGTCTGAACATTTTGTTATACATAAAATGCTTCACGTTTATTTGATATTCTTTCTATGAAGCGGAGGGAAAATGCGCCAAATAAAACATATTCTCTCAAATATTATTCAAAAATGCTGCTCTGGGTTTTTCTGACACATTGTGCAAGAACAAAATCTTCAGTTTCTAAAAGTATCTCTGCAATTTTTTCCACTCACAGCACTGTTCACATGATCCCTTTGTTAACAGTGAGCAGGGTCAGTGACACCTCATCACTCCATGCAACCTGCTGGATCTGTTGGAGGGGTAAAAATAACAATGCAGATCCTGATGTTTTAGAAAGAATATACTGTGCAGGCTCGGTTACATGTCAGCAAAAAAATGAAAATAAAAATCTAAGTTTAATTAACCCCCCCAAATAACAAACTGTTAGTATGAGAATTCATCTAAGAGCTTTGATGCTACACTTATCAGGGGGAAAAAGTCTTTTTTTCCAGAGAAACATGTTACAAGGTCCTCTGCACAGCCTGAACATGAAATCCAAACAACATCAGATGTAAGACAGCAGCTCTGTACACATTAGACCCTGAGGCAACATATCAGCACTGCAACAAGAAGGGAAATACCTCTGAAAACAATTCTAGTTTTTATAGGTGTCTAGCACTTCAAGATCAGGCACAAACTACCAAATACGTGTTTTTGGAAATTCCTCTGTAGTGCAGTGAAAAGCAATGAAACGGAGAAAAAAGAAAGCCCAAGGGTTGGGAAGACTATTCAGAAGCTCCTGCATCTGTGTGTGATTAGTTCCACTACCTAAGACAAAGCATGCAGAGCAAATATAACCCCATCATAATCTGTGTGTCATAAAGGCGGGGGTTAGGGGGGGGGACACTCAAGTGGAAAACAACAATAACTGCTGCACAGTATAGCCTACTACCGTGACAGCGCCTAAACTGTAGTCCTGCAACATGGTCTCCACCCATCATTAATTGGCTGATCATTGTGGAACAGGAAACAGCCAGAGTTTCAGCAGACGGGAGATCTCACAGGTATTAGCTGCTAATTGCCGTCAAGCAAACAAGCAGCACTTTCTGGAGAAAACAATCTATATTAATTCTTCCTTTTCTACTTTGCAGAATGCACATTGGAATTTCTTGGGCGTGCAAGATAAATGCTTATAGCATAATTACTGCTAATTGTGCAAATAATTGCAAATTTCTTGTGCCACCTAACTCACAATAAAACAAAAGCAATCTATCTGGCTCTTGGCTGTGAAATTGAAACAGTCCAATTTCTCTGGTCTGCCTTCCAGTCATTCATTATCTAGCATTTGTATCTGCTCTGTGGTAAAAAGCCAGACTTTGCAGAGAGGGGAAGGGAGATGGAGAGGAGCTGATGACAGGGATTCATGGATGCTGTGAATGCAGACATGCTGTTCCAGCGTCTCGCCTCTCCCGACAAAACATGTGAAAAGCTTCAAAGCCCAAAGCTTTACGCTTTGGAACACATCGTCTGATTATATCAGAGGCTCCACTTTTTAGAGCATGAAAAAAATAAAAAAGTGTAAGAAAAGAAACAAACAAAACATCACCTGTAAACCGAGATAGCCTTTGCAGAAGGTTTCTGCACCTAATCCCTTTCATTTCAGGTCAGTAAAATATTAGTGCTTTCTTACTGCTCTGATGGTCAAATCACATTTCAAAGACTGTGTGTGCTTCTTCAGCTGAGAGAAGACAGAAAAAAAGAGAGAGAGAGAGAGACAGGGCAGTAGGGAGCTCAGGCAATCCCCCATCTATTACAGACGAACCAATCATCAAAGACAAATTACAGTACACTTCAGTGGGATATGCAAATTCCAAATTAGATGCAAGTCATCAAAAGATCAGCATAGCAATATTTTGCATCTACAAATTGAAAATGTCTGCTTTCAGATCAAGTTTTAATACCACTATAGGATGAAAAGAAAAACATGAGCCCCATCCAGGCCCACAGAATACATGTACATTAAAATCCTGTTCAATGCGAAGACGGTGTTCTGCAGCTGATCCTTTTCTGTGAATAGAAAAGGATTGCCTTGTCCTCCCATAACTTTATTCTATGTCCGTTTCTTTCTTATTTTTCATTTGTGACTTGAAATTGTGGTGGATGAAGAACAGAGGTGATATAGGAGCAAAAGACAACATGGGAAGTTGTTGCATTTGAACACAACCAGCAGCAGCAGCAGTATCATGTGGCATTGAACTGATTCCTGAACTGGTGGCAGATAAAAGCTGTAACATAATTGAAACTGTTGCAGTCGAGCAAGGCCATTTGTCATCACAATGTGACCTAGAACATGTCTCTGTAGTTCAAAATATGTGATAAACATGTATAAAAAGCACTCAAAATCTATCTGCCAACTAAGTTTTATTTATAATCACAGAGGATTTTTAAATTATCAAAATATTTTGTGTTTTCTTAACTACATAATG
>JBBDHI010000014.1:5175731-5185736 GCA_037177115.1 Craterocephalus stercusmuscarum
CTATTTTGTTACAGGGCAAAAAAAGGACTTCAGATTTATGAAATTACATTTCTTTCGCACATTATTTCTTGGGTTAGACAGTTATTAAGAGAACAGATGCAAATGCCTTAATGTGATAACTATTTCTATTCAACTTAAAGATTATATCGATGCAACTATTGAGAAACTTATCTGCACTGGTACAGAAGTTACTTACGTAGCACGTTGACAAATGCATTGGCAAATATGTAGCCATACTGATTGGAAGCATTGCATTGGTAGACAGCATTGTTTGCAGCAGCCACACTGCGGAATGTTATTGTTTCACCAGACACCTGTCTGTTTTCCTGCGGTGTAGCAGCTGGAAAAACACAAAAGAAAGGAAAAGCAGACTTAAAATTCATATTATTTGGATTTACCTTTACAGCTTCTATGTGCAGTCTTTGAAATCTTACACTCGATTGGTTCCCCGTTGATAAACCAGCTGATGGTGGGACGAGGCGCCCCATCAGAACGACACACCAATCGTCCGTTTTCCTCAGGGGCCAAGATCAGATCACTGGGCTTCTCCACCCAGAAAGGAGCCGCTGTCCAACACACTGTATGTTAGTTGTTTGAACACTGACATACAACAGCTGAATAAATTAGTGGATCCTTCAAAAAGTCTAACCTTTGACCCTGACATTTATTGTGTGCTCAATGTAGCCTATTCTGTTGGCAGCGGTGCAGGTATACTCTCCGGAGTCTTCAAAAGACGCCTTTGAGATTTGGATCATCTTGTTAAAGTTTTTTACTTTGATGCGTGATGTCACCCCCAGATCCTCTCCATCTTTCAGCCAGGTAATACGGGGTGTTGGCCTTGATGATAATAAATAAGGCTTTACACAGGGTGACTTTTCACCAAATCAAAGTCAAATATGTCTCATGCTAAGCAGAAAGTTAACACACAACGGCCTAAATCTACAAAGTTGCAACAATTATCATTTGTGTTCTTGTTTGCTCTCACATTCCTGCAGCTATACACTCTAGGAGCAGCTCCTCTCCTTGTAGGGCCATTATAGAGCTGGATGAGCCTTTGGGGGACAGCCAAGTGGGGGCAGCCTCAGTCACCGCGTGAGCTGCAGAGGAAACAAGTCAGATGACACAAGTTTCACATGCCTAAATCATTTCCTCATCAACCCTTTCTGTCTGCGGTGTAACATAATACCAGCATGCTGGTTCGCTAAATAAATACTGTAGACAATCATAAAAAGAACACAAAACTATAGCAGAGCAGAGGCTCACTATGTTAAGGAATGAGGATTTTTAAAGTATGGATAGTCAGAAAAACTAAGTTTCTAATGAAAATATTGCATTAAACATCTGTTTGATTCAAGGAACTTTATTGTCATAGCACACATTTACATGTTTATAGTATGAAATAAGTACTCTTTTTCTTGTTTTCTGCCAAAAAAATACGAGCAATAAGTAAAATGTACAAATATATAATAGAATAAAAGATAATAAATTATATATTGATATATTGATTGATTTATTGTGTATTGTGTTTTTATGTGTACTTTTTATATTTTCCTTTTCTGTGAAGCACACTGTTCTAAATTTCGGTTGTTTTGAAGTGCTACATAATTAAAACTGATTTGATTTGAAAATAGAAATATAAATAAAGTAAGAAAATAAACTAAATACAATAAACACAGACTACATTAGAAAGTATAAAACAGACAAGATAATTTAAATTGATCACAGTGATTTATAAGTTACTCACTTGTATGCACCTTAACAATGACGGGCATCTTTTGCTGGATGGCATTCTTGTAAGGGAAGCGAGCATTGCAGCAGTAATCCACCGCAGAATCATTAAACAACACATTAGAGAAATAAAGATCTCCGTTGACTCCCATGGAAACCCTGCGGTCCTGCCGCACTGGCTGCATCGTGGGAAAAGCTGTCTGAATGGGCCAGTTGAAAGGTCTTGCATAAGAACCTGAAATAACACAAAATGGAAAAAAAAAAAATAGTTTCCCTGTATATGCTCATCTCTATTTGACCCCCAGGCTTTACAGATCCAGTTCACAGCAGTGTGATGGAAACTTACAGCTGGACATCCAGTAGGTTTCAGGTTTAGGTGGGCCAGGTGGAGGGTCACATGACAGGACCAAAGGCAAGCCAGCGCTGACCACCACAGGTTCGAGAATCTCCCGCGGCCACACCGGAGCTCCTGCACAAAATAAGCGGTGCAGATATCTGAGCAGCAAATCAAACTCTTCATTATGGACTCTTCTGTCCATTAAATATGAAAATAAGATGATCCTTTACAGTATTTTTTGAGTATGTCTTCATAAAAAATATTTAGGATGCTGAGCTGGATTAAACTGAACCACTGAGGAGGGAAGGAACAGGGATCCTGTTAATCATTCATGAAGAAATTTATGAATTGCAAATCTAAATCACATACATTTATAAGAAATGATTTATGTTTTAATCAAAGAGATCTTAAATACAAACCCACACAAATATCACAGAAATTTAAGTTAGTCTCACATGACTGCATCACTTCACATCACCTTTCACTTTCTGAACATTTTATTCTTCAATATTCTCAGTCCTGAACTTACTGTAGAGCTGTAGTCTGATCTTGTGGGTGTATGCAGATCCATACTCGTTGGAAGCGATGCATTGATACTCTGCTTCATACTGTTCTGGATTTTTCCAGGCATAGATATCTAGAGTCCCTGAGCGCCTGCGCATAGAGACCTGGGAGTCACGTGCCACATTGAAATACTTCCCGTTACGCCTCCAAGAGAAACTTTGCGAGTTAGAGACATAAAAAAGAAGAGCAATGAATCGACTAGGACTTCAGATGTTACACAAAACGATTCTGTACAGCGTGCTTTTACAGGTCTTACATAGGATGAGGGTTGCCTTTGGCTTCACACTCTATTACCATTGTGTCTTTGGGGTCCACAATATGCTCCTGCATAGACTGTTTTATGATAGTTGGGGGTTGTCTGGCTGCAGACGGAAAAAGAACAAAAAGCTGTACATTTATCTGAAAAACACAGTCCATACAAATATGTGTCTAGCTAGAGAAAAGACAGAAGTGAGGGGGCAGACTCACTTTCCAGAGGAATGTCCAAAGCCCAAACGCTCTGCAGTAGAAGCAGCAGCAGCCCTGGTCCACCCAGTGTCCTCATCTTTATAGCTCATTTAGTGCATTAGACATTTTAGCCATCGATTCTATTTATTTTTACCAAACTGAAAGCAAAAATAGGTACATTAACTCATGCATTTCAGTAAAAACTAAATCCACAACAAACCACTGAAAGGAAAGTTTAACTGAAGATCCCACAACGGTGATTTTCAGTGAAACACTTAACTACAAGAAAAGGTTGTCAACTTAAAAGTGTGTATTTTTTTATGTTACTGTTACTCATGTAACAATGTCAGGTGTATTTAGCATTTTGTTTGCTGGTTTGATCATTTTTTATAATTATTAAGATAAGAGATAGTAAGTTAATTGGTACAGATTTAAGAAAGATATTTCTCTCTGAAAATTCAGGTTTTTCTTCCTTTTACTGAAAGATTTAAGTATTTTCAAGTGTGAGTACGTGGCTACATTAAATTAATTCATAAATGATTAATTTAAAGTTAAAAACCTAAACCTTACTTCACATAATTGTACTGTAGTGGATTTGTTCAAGTTAAATTCTTCTTCTGATGCAAACTAATGCTGAGATGATTTTTATTTTCAAAAGTTTGGTGCTTCAAGTTGATTGCACCGCAAAGTAAAAAATGAACAAAGTCAACGGCAGTTCAGAATGAACTGTGGTATAGTATATATGCCAGGGTTTTTATGAAAAATATATTGTAAGGTGAAAAAAAAATTTTGATTCCTCTCATTAAAAATTTCATCATTAACATGTGATAAATCATGTATTGTTGTTTGAGTTTGATGAAAACAAAAGATATGAATACCTACCTCTGTCATGAAAAGTCAAATCAGGGCTCTCTCCTCCCCATTTCTGTCCTCCTCAGTGCATCAATAATCCAATTACTTTCCCAGGATATTATTCTTGTTGGTGCAGTATAGCAATTAATGCTTCGGTCCTTCAAATATCAGGTCAAGAACCCTAGACGAGTTGATACACATCGGTAATTGAGTTTCTGTCCGTCACTGCCACTCACACTCTGCCCACCCATCTCATGAATAATGAATGAGCACAACACCCACACTTCACCCAGTTCACTGTTCAGGCCATGCTCTCATAATTCTGAACATATCCATCAAATACAGCCACACAGACATAAACAAAAGCTCCAGGAAATAATTAAAATATACACCCACGGAAACCATTTATATTACCTGAAATATTTCCTTTTAACCTGAACTTCTATTCAAAGTTTACTTTGGCCCAGTTCAGTGCGAGCAGAGTCAGTGTTATTTACTGAGTTGGATCTAATGAAAGCACAAAACAACTTTGATTCTGTGTTGCATTCTCAATGGTTCTGATGGCATCGAAATGTGGGCTGGTGAGATCTGAGCAACAAAGTATGAAAGCAATGTTTGTCTCTTTCAAATGAATTTTACATGCAGCAATTCTCAAGTCACATGATATCCTGACAAAGGCTGTAAACATCCAGATAAAAGTAATCCATGTGAAAATTTTTCCTTTACCTCAAGTTTTATCAAAAGAAAACTCAAAATAAAACTTTTCACCTGTCCGAAGCAGCCATGTGTATATGAAAAGAGAGGAATGCAAAGAGAAAGTCGAGCAGTAGGAAGGGGCCGTTGCCTGTTTTCTTTTCCATAAATTCCCCAGATGCAGAAGTAGCTAAATTGGTGTTAGACAAAAGCCATCTCATGGCTTGTGGACATAGTTCTGACCTGTGTAGGCTGTCAGGCATTCGCATGCTGCATATATAATCCAGCATTCAGTGGGGTTAACAATGGCTCGCCAGGAAGGAAGGGTGAGCCATACTGTATGTTTAAGGTTTTAAATCAAGCAAAAATCTACTTTTTCAGTTCTACTTAAAGGCATGTAAATCATTATGGCTGAAGCTGTTGGCCTTTGCTTCCTGGTCCTGATGTGTTAACATCTGAAACACAACTAGCAGTCTCACACTGAGCACAAAAGCAGAAAGAGTATGTTGAGCTACTTGGCTCTCAGAATGGGCTTTTCTCCCCATACATTGGACCATGACAGGCCTGAAAGTGAGCAGTGATCAGTGCCATGCACCAGATTGCACAGTGAAGAGGCACAGAGGTGGATTGAGCCAGCGGAGTGACGACAAAAAGACCTCTATATGCTCGTGGGTCTCCTCTGGCACGAGTGCCCAGGGCTCGGGTAAGAGCAGATGGCATGTGAGAGGGAGTGTTTAACTGAATAAACTCCCTGTTCAGAGTCAGAGCACCTATCATCAGCACCTTGACGTCACTGCATCAGGGGGAGTGCAAGAAGAGGAAGGAGAGAAAGTCCAGTTGAGCAGGACAATCGGCTAAATTACATCGCCAGAACAATCAGAACTACTTTGTCTCAGAAAGTGAAATTGTTAGATGTTGATAAACTGGCAGAGCTTATCTTGAAATGATTAAATGCAACAACAAAATCAACTTAACAAATGAGCAAAAAGCATGTGTTGCGTTATCAAGTATAACTTCCTCAGTCATGGTTGAATTTATTAGCATAATTCAATTTTTTTTTTATATATTTCCCAGAGGAGAGGTGAAGTATGGTTCCATAATAAAAAGATAAAAATGCAATTATTGCAGTCTGTCATAAGAGAAATGTGTGTTCCTGTGAGTAACAAAAATGTTAAAATAGGTCATTTCATACATTACTAATAAGAAATCATGAAATGTTCATAGGTGTATTAAATGGGTATGCCAGTCCATCATATAGATGTTCTACAAGCAGCAAACTAATTCCTGATAAAAACCATTATTGAAATCTTTGAAATGTGTACTTCTTTTCCTCATGATTTCATGATGATTTCATGTTTATTTCATCGTGGGAAGCACAATGGTATTAGAGTTTGCACCGTCACCCAACAATAAGTTGGTTCCTGGTTTTAATCTTGGCTTGGGCCTTTCTGTTGACATATTCACTCTGTGTATCTGTGGGATCTCTCCAGGTAATCTGGTTACCACAGTCCAAAAGAATGTTTTTTAAGTCAGTAGGTGTCCCTACTGTATGTCCTTTTCTTTTTTTCCTTTCTTAATTTCTTCTTAAAGTTTGTTTTAATTGACTTTTTGGTGCTTCCTCTGCACCCCTCTGTAATGCTTTTAATATTTTATGTAAATCACTTTCAATTAGTTTGTGCCACATGAAATGTGATGTGTAAAAAACTTGCCTTGCCAAATTTTTAAAATAAAAAATTATGAATTTTTCAGATAAAAATAAAATATTTCAGTTTAGAATTATGCTAAGTTGTACTTATACTGGATGCATATGTCTTAAATAATTATAAGTTAGTGGTATTTCCATTTTAAATGGGGTTCTATAATAGAAAGAAAAAGTCAGCAGAACTAACAGGAAGCGGGATGAGTGTGAAAGTTAGTGAGTTTAATTCCCCTGGCAATATGGAGATATCTACCAAACATCCATGAACTGCTGATCCATTTAAGTGTGGGCCGAAGAACTGAGCAGGCCCACACTTTCATCCATGAACCAACTCTGCACCTGAGAATGATCCTGCTCACAGAATTCCTCTGAATTTAAAATAATTTCAATAATACATCAGCAGTCTTATAATTAGTTCATATTGAGTCAGATTCAGACTTCAGCTGACACTGTTACTTCGTTGTCACTGACAGTGTTGATTACGTCAGTCATCTTACATGAGTGGAAGCTTGCTCTCATAAAATCTGCTGATGCCAGTGTGGACCAGCCCCATTTCTCAATGCAGACTATGACATCATTAAAACCTGGTCCTTTGCTGATGTCTGTCTAAGACTCCAGCTGCACGGAAAACCACATTCCTTACCACACACTGCCATTAGAGTTCAACGTTCTTTCATTACATCTACTTTTTATGCAAAGATTTAAAAACAAACAATGCAGAGTTTTTAAGAGGGGTTCTTACCTTTGCTGCTCCTCTGTCCTTTTAATTGTCCTTGCACTGCCTACCTTTTTGTCATCTCCTGTCACAACAGCATCCCCTGGGTTTTACTTTTCACTCCATCATCTTGAAAAAAGGTGACAGAGCGAGATAACAGAGGCACATGTGGCCCATTGGAGTGACTGTCCCTGGCCCCGGTCACACGCCTGGTAAACAGGGCCTGAGACACTGTCATAATAAATCCATTGTGAAATCCACACATAAGTATAACGTCATCTCCATTGTGATGGGTGGGTTAGGTTCAGCAGGACTGTCATGTCAGTGGCTTATTGGAAGATAACAGGTGTCATCTGGTGAATATCCTGCTAAATCATCTAAAATTTTTGTGTTTTTTTTTTAGAAGTCAAATATTTTTTGGACTTCATTGTGTTTGCTATTTGACTGATAGGGGGTGTGTCATTAACCTTGCATCTTCACTCTGGCTGGCACGATACACACTGTCCCACACAAAAGCCTTTCTGTCCTGAACAAAGTCAGTCTGTTGTGGGCAGGGAGGACACAGCTTCCAGACACATGGGGGGTGGGGAATTTAACCCATCACGTTCAAGTGGCATGAATGGCTGAAAGGACGCAGTGATTTATTAATTGGGGCTAAAGAAATATGGAAATCATAGAACATTTTTCAGTAAAAGAAGAAAAAGGATGAGATAGATTCAAATTTATTTAGAACAAATACAATAAAATACCCGATGATGCAATAATAATTCGCAAAAATTCAGTGCTAATATCACAACGCAATTTTGATACATTTTAAAAATATCAGTGATGGCAGGTGACAAATGCAACGGGTTAACAACAAATACAGCTTTTCATATAAAGTGCATCCAAGTGCTTATTGCGTTTATGTTTTATTCATGTTATTCTTGTGCGTCTAAGATGGCAAAGTGAAACATGTAAGAGGAAGCAGACAGATCATCATCTAACATTGATCTCTCTTGTGAGGTACAGATGTTGCAGCAGCTATTGGCAGATTTTTTTCTGGAAAAGATTAATTACATTGGTTTAAAAAGTTTGTGGTTGCAAGTTTGTAGAGTTTTAACAGCAGCTAACCGAATGGTTAAATTTATGAACAATTTTTTAAGCACAGAAATTGTTATCACATGAGGTTTTCATGCGTTTCTTTCACAGTACATGTGTAAAATTCAACTATTTCACAGTCAGAGATATTAAAGTACACCTGATTCTCTGTGCATCTGTGCACAGGTGTGTAAACATGCTGCTCCTCACCAACTCACACTAATCTCTGCTTTATCTCCCAGGCCCTTTCACTCATCCAGTCTTTAGCTCTGCCAACAGATGAGCGCTCTGCCCCCAGCACCAAACAAAGCCTGGCCAGCTTGAGACGGTTTCTCTCCAGGTACCTCTGGGTGTCGCTCTGCAGCTGGCTCAGGGCCCCCGCTCGGTTCTCATCCAGGGACACCTCAGCACTCAGCATGGGGTTGAAGCGGAAGTACACATCTGGGGCCAGCAGCTCGTCCAAGAGGGTATGGACCCCCTCAGTGTCAGTGGCACTACATATCAGATTGCTGATTTTGGCTCTCAGGCTCGTGGAGGTGGCGGGTCCTCTTCTAACGTTATCATAACGACCTGTGCCAAGGGACAGCACGCATTGGAAGGGCTGGTTGGGCCACAACAAACGGCTCTCATGGACAGCCAAAGCACAGGGGTTGTTTAGAATAAGTCCTCCGTCCTGTAGTGATAGAGAGGGTGACAAGATTTTTTTCCACTCATTAAGGTCAACTATGTATGTAAGCAGTGGTGCTGATCATTCTGATTACTCTCCTGAAGACCTTAAATGTGATTTCCTACCTGATGAATGTCACTCTGTAAGGCGAACTCCTGGAAGTATCCAGGGGCAGCTGATGATGCCCGCACTGCCTGCCACATCTCGTACCCCGAGCTCCCAGCATAGCGGCTAAGAGAACCAGGTTTATGATTGTAATTACGGAACACAAAGGCCTTTGGACTGGTACCCCAGTTTACCACTGCACTGACAGCGGACACCTGCAGAGATACCAGTTAATCCCTTGCTTCAAACCAACTCCATTGTGAAGTGCTGGAACCACATTAGCATCACTGATGGGGTTAAAAAATAACATATTTGATTAAATAAAGTGTTCTTACCTTCGGACTTAACTCATCTCTGGCTGTTTTGATAAGTACTTTATTCCCCATCTTCTCTCTGGATGAGATAAACAGCAATACAATCTGAGCAGGTTTTACTCTTGTATAATAAACATGGTACATTTCATTCTTTTCACCCATGCATAGAGTTGGAATCGACTCTGTACACACTGTAGTATTCTCTCCCAGGTTTCAGTGTTATAGTAAGAGTGACTCCAGCCCATCTTCACGGTGCCAACAAGCGGGTTCTGCCGGAAGACTTCGGAGCCAAATCGTCGATACATGTCAGCACACTCCTCCAAAGAAAAACGGGCCAGACCCAGCATGAAGGCTAGAACAGCCCCTAATAAACAGAGGCAGGAAACACATGATGTAAGCATAGAGGTTCTCACCTAAAACTGAGATGTTAATGTTGTTATTTGTCACCTGTGCTCACTCCACATATGTAATCAAACAGCTCGTGAATCTTTCTGCCAGTCTCCTCTTCCAGCAACTTTAACACCTGCAGAGGCACCACACCTCTGGAGAATGAAAGCATAGGAAATATTGATTATTGGTGTACACAGAGCGCAGATAAATTCATTGTTGTGTTCTGGAAAATAATATCTGAAAAACAAACAATTTCACAGGCACATATTATTGTTGCTATTTGCTTATTAGTCCCAACATTTTTTTTAACCATAATTAATTAAGCCTTAACAAGATTGGTTAGCTCAAGTTTAAAGATACTGAATGTTTGTAGACAGCAGGAGAAGTCAGTTTATGGGCTTTTTTTTAGAAAGG
>JBBDHI010000014.1:5281296-5293047 GCA_037177115.1 Craterocephalus stercusmuscarum
TTTTATAAAAGAAAAAGAACACAATATTTAAATACAATAGCAGGTAGGCTAATACATTTTCTGTTGTTTGAATCTTCTATTTTCTTTAAAAAGCTTGGCAATTACATTTTGACATGTTCTTCACAGGATAAATCTTGTTTTGACAGAACTTTATTTGCATTTTGTCAAAACATGTTCTAGCACTGTTAGAAAGACGGTACATACTTCTCTGTACTATCGTCAGACTCCTGATAGAGCTCATATCTTCGTCCACTTACTTGTTTGCAGGTTACTGATGTTCACGACAAGCTGTTGCAGGAGTCTCCATCAGTGTCCAGATCAACATCACGTCGCTTTTCAGGATGAACACAAAAGTTTGCTGCACATGCTTCTCCTAATTTTTATTTTAGTCCCGTATGAGTAAAGAGTCCATAAAAAAGAAAAACAACAATCACGACATCGTCTGCCTACTACTGATAAACAAACACGCCTTCGCCCTGCAGCTTCACTCATCAGGTTTCCTCCTGAACTTCTAAAGACGCCAAGCAAGAGAGAAGCGCTGCTCTATGGACAAGCTCGTCAGCCTAACCCGTCAGGAAAATTAAAACTTAATCAAGATAGAAACCATCTGTCTCCCGGACAATAAGCGGCCACTTTCATTAGAGCCTTAAGAGGCTTAAAGTGAGTATTGACATCCTGTCACACGCTGGATATAAAGAATGAACTCTGAAGACAGAGCTTGTAGAAAGATTTGTTGAATTTATGCATCCGAGACTTAATTTAAAAGCTTGAAAACATATCGATGTAAAAATTTAGTTTTTTCTTATCAGACAAGTCTGTTGATAGTCAAGTTTTGTACTTTTCATGAAAAATCGACATTTGCCATCACATCTAAATGTTTAAATGTGGATTAGGTAGATAACCATAAAGATGGTGCTTTAAATCAAGCGCAGTGAATTAAGGTGTGTGGACGTGGATTGACTGGAAAAAACACGCCGCTGATGCGCATGTGTCGGTGTGTAATACCATCAACAGCCACTTGGACTGGCTTCAAACCACACCAAAGTGAAGCTGTGATTAAAGAACCAGAGCCATCAGTCCGCTTATTGTACCCTTATGGCTCAGAAAGGGACATTTTCCAGATTCCTCTAGTTAATATTTAGTCCCTTCTGGCTCTAAAAAAACCCCAAGATAGTCTGTTTTTATTGGACTGTTGATAGACACTCAGTGAGTAGGCAATGTACAAAACAAAACAACACAGCAAAGGGGGCACCAAAGTTCTACTTAGCATCAGGAGATAATTTTCCAATACTCTGCAATTATGATACATTTGTTGATTTATTTAATGGAGAAATGTTTCATGTTTTTTTTTTCTTATTTCTCATGGAGGGCATATTGTCAGTAAAAAATATCAATGAAAAAATCGTTTGGAGGGTGTTAGCTGTTTGCAGGAAAGAGTTTAAGTAGCCTCTGGCTGATGTTTCCTCACTGTGCTGTGTGGAGGGTGTAAAAATCTTGCCATTATGTTTAGCGGCATTCTATGTACAATCAGCTCCAGAACCTCTAGTTGTCAACGGGGTAGAGCAAGGCTTCCTGATTATTTTGTTCAGCTCCTTAAAGTCTCTGGTTCTGATGACGCTGCCCGAACAGATGAAGGAAAAACAAATTCCATTTTCTTGCAGATACGGAATGATCGTGGCCTCAGGCCTTAGTTCTTCCTTTTCCATCCAGTCTCTTGTCCAGCTTAACTTCCAGGTGTTCTTCCACCACTTCTCACCAGATCCAAGCATGGATTTTCTTACTCCCATTCATCTTAGAATACACAACCATCTCTTTAGTTTTTTCATGTTCAAGATGCAACGATTGTTTCTGCACCGATAAAGTTCTCTGTATTCAGCGTCTTGTCTGTCATTGATACACCCTCGACTGCAGAGTGGTTAGAACATTTGTGGAGATGACAGGACTCATCTGTGAAAGCAGCATGAAGAGTACCGTCCCCCACGGTGCTGCCGACCACCTTCTGAGACACAGAACCTATCCATCTCGCAAACTGTGATCTGTTTATTAGACAGTCATAATTAATCCATTAGCTATTGTGGAGGTATCCAGCCGATGTCTGGAGTTTTCACATAACAATGCAGGCTGCTTTATGTTAGATGAAAAGATGATGTAGAACCAGAATAATTAAGGACTTATACACTGATCCTAAAAAATGCATTTATCTTAAACTTTAAGTTTCTACCTTTTTCAGCTACAGTCAAAAAAAATCTTTGTTTATTTGAATATTAACATGAAAACTAAAGACCCTCTTCCTCTAAAACAAAAGTCTTTAAATAAAAACATTAAACTGCCTTAATTTTACATATACAAGAGAAATTAATACAAAAAAAAAGTTTCTCATGGCGGTAAAACTTTATCATCGAGTGCACAAAATTTTTCTCAACTGAATGGGAGATGAGAACAACACAAGGATAAGTCAGCACAGGACAAATACACAATGTTACCAATAGCAAAGAAACCGAACAAAAACAAAGCAAAGTTATCAAATGATCCAATGTTCATACAACATCCCGTCTCAGAAATGACCCCCTACTCATCTTATTTACACTATAACAGATGTGTTACATCACAGTAATGTGATCTGATGCGTCAGTGCTCTTTAGTTTCTGTTCAAGCGGTGAAATTGAGCTTGAAGAGAACTGTCTGAGGTGTGGTGACATCGGCTACGGCTATTTCCTGGCCATCCGACAAGCCCAGCTCTGCATCAGAACAACACACACAGTTTCACAATGTGCTGTTACACACATGGATGTGAGTAATTATGAACATCATGGGAGTGTCCAGGTAGCAGTTTCTTATTACCTTTTAAGGTTTTGCAAAGGTTTGGCCTGGTACGCTCTTCGATGGACTTAACAGACTAGAGTAAAAGGGGAAGAAAGGTTCATTTGTGAAGTAGGACAAAAACATGCAGCATTTTTAAAAGTCAGATATATTACCTGCAAATACAGCGTTTTGTTCTTTCCCTCCAGAGTTGTAGTGATAGCAGGAGACTTCATTTGCCTGGAAATGAATTAGAAACAGTGAGCACTTATATATTCCTACAGTATGAAAATGACATGTTAGGCGGACGCGCGAGGGGGGCGTTAGCACACTCACAGGGAAGCATTCTCTGTCAAGTACTCTAGAACCTCCTGTAATTTAGCAGAAGGAGAGAACTGGAGATCCTGAGGTACTTGGCTGCATGCTGAACAATTTTCCTGAAAATTGAAGATAATTCAGATTATTCTCTGCAGGGAGAATCATTTATTAAACCGCCAACAAAATGGTTATGCAGCCTCATTACGAGGATAACAAACCTTTCTCTCAGCTTCAAATGCGTAGGTGTACAATCCATCCACGTCATTAAAGACTAGGTAATTATTTAAAGGAATATATGCACTGGAAAAGACAGGAAATGTGTCATCAACTGATACTCAAATGACAAATGAGGAGATCTGTTGTGCATTCTGTTACTGACCTTGTAGCTATTTTAAAAACTTCTGTTGCACAGGCAGCTGCAGGGAAGAAAGGTTTAATGAAATGAACCTGCATACATTGTAAAACAGGTTTAAGATCATTATAATAGTGGTACTACTGTGCATTTATGTGTCAGGGATGTAAAAAATTTAAGTCTGCAAATGTGCTGACTCACAGAAAAGAGTTTGATGGAAACGTAAAACTACTGGAGGTCAGAGCTTCATCTGACACAGCCTACATGCTACAGGCATTTAACCGACCAAAAACAAACATATTTCCAGTAACAGCTATTGTGGGAAATTAAAACACAGAATTTAGATATTTTCAGTGGTGATTGTCCCAGTTCGATCAAGTTTTCTTCATATTTTCCTTGGATTTCCCCAAAATGTTCTGTTTTTCCCCAAAACATAAAATGTTGTGTTAACATAAGTTTCATACCAGCAATAACAGCATTAGTTGATGCCACGGCAGGAATAATCCTCTTCACAACTCCTGTAACACAAGAAACAAATGCAAGATGTATGCATTCTACTAACAAAGAAAAAAAGGGGCAGCAGGAGACTCAGTGATGTGACAAATTAAATGATTGAATTCACAGCTTTACCTTGAGTGAGTCTGTATGTGATTCCTGTGATGTTGAACTGTGCTGCTCTTTCTTGGGATTTCTCAAACACCCACTGGATGTGTTCGGGATTGTCTCCGTCTAGACACGTATCTAACAGAGAGAAAAACCCGGCAGTCAAACTTTATTCAAACACAGACACGATGGATGATGTAATTAGAAGTGAATATATCTGCAAACCTCCAAACGGCTTCTCTTTGGGCCACTGTAAGATTCTGGCATATTCGATGCAGTGTTCTGGCAGCCTGGGCATCGACGCGATGGTGCACATGGGGAAATTAATCTGTGGATTGTTATATCAGTAGTAAGCAAACCAGCATTTCATGCAGCACCTGAAGTCACTTTTATATTTTGGCACATTGAAAGTAGCAAATTACTGTGACCCTGAGATAATCACAAAAAAAGGGTTTGCAAGAAATGTTTTTTTTAAGCATGTTATGTTTTTTCGTCATAGCTTCTGATAAAGAATTAGTTGCATTTTTAAGTTTTGTGATTCTTGCAACTCTGAATCAATGTAGCTAAGAGACTAAGATGCTACATTTGCCCTGAAATTTAAAACAAAAAAAAAGTAAAAAGAAAAACCCTCTTGTGCATTTCCATCAACATTACCTAGATAACTTTAGCCCCAAACTTTCCGTGGAAAAAAGCTCCTGCTAAGAAGCTTGATGTTCTACACTTGAGTTCACCGTGAGTTTAACCTCTTTGCAGCTGCAAACTTAACTTTACTTCTACAAACTTAACTTTGTGTTTTGTACATCTGAAAATTGGAGCTATGAGACGTGCAAAGACGACTAGGTCTAGGCTCTTTTTAGCACATTTGTTGAAAACAAAATTTTCGAGTCTGCAAACTGTAACAACAGTGTCTGGAAGAACAGCAGCAACCTGGCCGAGCTGAATGTAGGGCACACAGGATCACTTGTGGGAAAAATTGAAGAAACTGAAAAGAGACTGTAAGAAGCTAAAGGACCAAACAGCCAACATGGATCTAATGATATCAGCCTGGTTACTACAAACGTACCCAAACTTTGTCATGTGGGGTTTTGTTTTTTTTTTTCCCAACTTTTTTTCAAAATTCTGAGTCATAAATGTTCCTGGACATGTTGGTGTAAAACTTCAGATTGATATGAGTTTAAAAATAACTGAAGCATACTGTTTTTAAAAACATCATATCACCACTTCATTTTATTTTCCGCTTGTCTCCGTATGTAAGCCGAACGTTGGAAGGAAGACAGATCCTGCTTGCAAGTCTCTCACTAATTAGTCCAAACAGCTGTAGCTGCGTGTGTTTAAGACCCCATGTTCTTTTGTACGATTGTACACTACTACATGTGTGAAACAAAAATAACTGAAACAAAATGTGTTCGTTTCATTTGTAAATGAGCAGCTGCTGGCTGCAGATGAAAAATTGGCAGCATCACCTCCTGAACACCCCAGCTGCTTGCTCACACCCAAAACACAAGCTGAACAGCACTCTCGTTCTGAACCATATTCACAGACTGGTGAATTCTTCCATTCAAGCCAGAAGATAAATATCTTATGAAAGGTGTGCAGTACCTGTGGTGGGTACAGCTCCAATGTGCAATCAATACACGCAGTCATGCCCGGCAGGATGACACGTGCATTTCCTTTGAAGCCCTCCGTCCCGCCATCGATGAGGGGGATGATGGAACTGGGATCCAGGACTCCATCCTCGTAGCTTAGGAGGGAAATCTGCAGAAGGAAAAATCAATCAGAACATCCTTAAACTACATTGAACTTTTATTATCACCCAACAACACTGTTTTTTCTCTTACCAGCATGCCGTTCATCCAGCGTCTGGCGATGATGGAGTCCAGTCCGCAGACGATAATGTGAAATTCTACAAAGAGTAAATGTGTGTTATAAAATGAACATTATTTTTAAATGAGGGGGAAAAAATAGAGGAACAGACTTACGCCTGTAGAAAGACTCATCGAAGTCCTGGATCTTTTTAAAGTGACTGCATGTTATTAATAAGGAAGAAAATATATGATACAACTATACTATACAACTATACTAAACATGAGCAGTTTGTAAAAAAGATGTCGAGGATACGGGACTACTTTGCATCCCGGGACACGACTGTTGACAAAGTCAGCAGCCACTTCTGCTTTTGGTCTTCCAACATCTTTGGACCTAGACATTTGCATAAATCAGCTCGTCAGAAGACATTTCTAAGGCCATATATTATCGGATTTTTTAACAATTATTATTTCACAAAAGTTGCAGATGCTTAAATAAAGATTTTTAGATAAAATATGGAATTTTTAATAGTTTTAATAACATGATGTGCATTCTTTAATAAGCAATTCAGGTATTGCAGAGTCACTCGCCACTATTTCTTAATCATAGTTCCTATAGTAAGAAAAAACTAAATACTACTAATAATGATAAAAATAGCAAAAGATAATAAATATGGAGGTGAAGCCTACCTGAAAAGAAACTGCCTGTTGAGGTTTGACACATCAATTGTATCCATGTCTACCACATGGATCAGACGAAATCCTGACAGGGCCTTCAACAAAACATCAATATAACAAAATCACTTATCTCAACCAATCAGTATGGCCTGTGTAAAGAACATTTATGTGACAACAATTAAAGATATTCTCTACCAGATTTTTAAGGAGCTCACATCCAAGTCCTCCAGCACCAATAACCAGAATCTTGCACGTTTCCAACAAAAATGGCAGGGACTGACAGGACAGAGGCATCCAGATGTTTAAAAGGCTGCATTTAAGATCAATTAAACCACAACTCCGCAGTGATCAGCATTTCAGTGTCACCTCTGTGCTTGGTTCAAAGTCAGGATGGGTGAATGGGCCTGGTCTCTCCAAGAACTTCCTCACATGATTCCAGCGGCCATCCCAGTCGCAACCACCATCTTTGTGTCCACCGTCAACAGCCATTCTGGAAATACAATGTATAACAAAAAAAGAATAAAAAAGACACTGAATGTGTACCATAACACAGATTACAGCTTTACAATAGATCCCGATATCATGACAAATGAACCACCCAATTCGTGAAACAGTTTACACAACTCACAAGGTTTCTAGATACCATACTGCTAGATTGAGAGTAATAAGTGTGACCACAGATGTAAAGATAATTACTTGATCAACAAATGAATAAGACATGTGTATGCACGTTTTTTTCATCATACAGTATAGCTTTACTTTTTCATGTCTCTGTAAAGGAGGGCATCTTAAAGTACAGAAATGTCCTGCTTAGTGGTTGTGATCCTCATGTGCCTCAATCCCAACACACAATTCTAATGATATGTAGTGTGCAGTATATGATACACTATTCATTAACTTTATTTTTATTTCAGTTAGATTATAACAAATCAATGAATGCTGATGTTTAGAGTAAGTCTTTAAGGCAAATATTAACTACAGCCAGTTTCTTTCAGGAGCTGTCTCACCAATGCTGTGTAATAGCAAAGCTTTCAGCTTTACGCAATGCTTTACCTGGGAAATATACTGATAAGTGTCACTTTCATTCTCAACACAATACAAAATCTGCTATGTGGAACTGACTCAGTTCTCCAGATATGTCTTCAAAGGAAGATGAATGGTGCAATGCAGTAGTAAAGGACTTCCGCCACCTATATTAACACTAACACGTACTAACCCATTGGAACTCATCCCTGCTAAAACATGTATATTCTCGTGTCTCCTGGCCCAGCAGTCGCTGCCCAATGTGCAACGCAAACCTGCCGCCAGAGACCTTTATTTAGCATTCGTCACTAACTTCTCAGTCGGGTCCTCTATTCGCCTTCTTTTCTTCTCCCTGGAAATAAAATGTAAAACATTGTTTAAGTATGTCCTTCTGACAGTAAATAATAAAAGGCTGCCTTTGTTAAAATTATATATTTTGTTAATTTTGACTTACGGCTCCTCGGCATCCGCCATACTTTCACGGTCCCATGTCCTCGAATCTGACTGCTGCGTTCACGATCATCAAAGCTGCGCAGCAAACTGCACTCCCAGTTTTCAAAAAACAACAAACCAAACTATATAATAGGCTACACTGTACAATTTCACACAGAACAAACAAATAAACAAATGAGTACGTTAAATAAATAATAAAAAATACATTACATATTGGTGGCTGTATTTATGTAAAATAGTAAGTAGTATGTAAGTTTGGTTGCTGTTTGTTGATCAAACTTAATATCCATGTTCAGAAAACGGCATTATTATGCCTAATGCCATGTAGAACAAACTGAATGAAGAGCTAGGCTACTTCTTTGGGGGTGGTTTTATTTTTTTGAAGTTTTTATTTGTTTCCTTTTTTATTCTGTTTTTTCTATTCATATAACTTTTAATTCTTAGTTGTGCGGCGCAATGTAGTGTGCAAGTCCGAAACTACAAACGCCTCATAAAAACGGATCTCGCGAGAGTATATACTCTCGTTTGATTTCTCTAAAGAGCCGAGAGGAGATCAGCTGACCTGTCAAAATATTACGCAGCGCGTGTTGGTCTGTTTGTTTTTGACCGCACGCTGACGACATGGCAGCCAAAATGGAGCTTGCTCCCCTCAGACCGTGGGACGATTTCTTCCCCGGAACTGACCGATTTTCAAAACCAGAGTTTGGGGATTTAACGAAGTGGAACAACAGAGTGATCAGTAATTTACTGTACTACCAGACCAATTATTTCGCTGCGGCCGTGGTGGTTTTCCTCATTGTAGGGTAAGTCCTAGCAGGAGGCTAACGGAAACAGGCTGTGTTTGAATGTGAAGTCGCCTGCATACCTTTGTCCACACCCATTTGTACACAGGCTATTTTTAAAATCATATTTCTTTCTTCTTGAATGAAGATGTTGATTTTCTGCCGAAGGATTTTTTTTCCTAAATGTGCAATCATGACAAAAAGTGAGAATGACGTTGTAGTTTGTAGATTGTGTGCAAGTTCTTGGTAGACGACAGAAAATAATCTAGATTAAAATTAAAATGATATTGCTGATGAATTCTCAGTGATCAGTGGTGCTACATTTAGCTGTGGAGCTCCAAACGATCGCTGTTGCCATACAGACTTTCTCATAATCTGCTTTTAAAAGAGGATGATGTAGTGGAAATCGTGAGT
This sequence comes from Craterocephalus stercusmuscarum, assembly GCA_037177115.1. Lineage (NCBI taxonomy): Eukaryota > Metazoa > Chordata > Actinopteri > Atheriniformes > Atherinidae > Craterocephalus > Craterocephalus stercusmuscarum. The sequence continues at coordinate 5,290,524 of JBBDHI010000014.1, forward strand.
TAGGCCTCGCTGCGGCTACCTACTTATGGTTTACAGGAAAAGCATGATATTTTCTATTTCTGCCAGCAGGTTGTGCTATTTGATTTTGTTTCCCCCCCAACCAGCCTGCAGCCAATAAAACAAATGCATGTCATTTACATGTTGTAAATTTCAGGTTCCTGAACCCGTTTGGCATGTTTCTGGGAGGTGCTGTGGTGTCCCTGGTCTTCGGGGGTTCCGTGTGGGCTGGAGAGAACAAGGCCACAATCAAGAACTTCAAAAAGAAGAATCCCACTCTGTTTGTGATCGGTGTGATGGTCACCAGTTACTTCCTGCTGTCGCTGTTTGGTGGGGTCATGGTTTTCATCTTTGGGATCACCTTCCCTTTGCTGTGTAAGTCTCCCCCACATGGTTTTGATCAGTAAATAAAATCTGATTGAATGTTTTAAAACCTGAACCCGACCGTATTCGGTTATCTGTATTAACAAGTTTTTACTATGATGATCCATATTCATATTTTCCGTTTTCCTGCTTCATCAGGTGTAATGTAGACATTTAAAACCAAACATTTGCTGGATCCAAAGTTGGCTTTTGGCCAGTTTTACACGATTAAAACTGTTACAGCAATAATGATTCATCCGAAATTACTAGCTGAGAGCTTTTTGAACATGAGTAAGGTGTTCCTAAAAGCTCTCTCATTCTGACTCACGACAGATATTCCACAGCTTGTTCAGCAGTTCAGGCACGTTCATGCATAAGATTGTAAAATAACATCTCAGCTTCACCAAGTTGGATCTTTAGCAGCTCTTAAGTTCTAGCAAATAGGAGAAGCAGTCCAGTTACATCCCAGACATGCCCACTCCTGCCTTTGTTGACTGGTTGCCATGGGTTGTTGATTTGGAGAGAACCACATTTACTAGCTGATGTCATGCGTTCACAATCTACCCGTCATGGAGCGAAAAAGATCTGTCTGTCATTACACCTACTACTGTGTGAAGTACTAGTTGCAGCCGTATTGTTTTCCAAAAGCTGTTTACACATAAATTGCTGAAAAGTACAGAAGCGGTGACTTGGTTGTGTTTTTCCTGTAGTAATCCTGATCCATGCCTCTCTGAGACTCCGCAACATGAAGAATAAGCTGGAGAACAAGATTGAAGGCGTTGGGCTTAAGAAGACCCCAATGGGTGTCATCATGGATCTGCTGGATCAACAGGAGGAGAGGATGAACAAAATTCAGGATTTTATTGAAAGCAAACTCAAGGAGTAAATCTTGAGCTGAGAGTTTACCACAGGAAGATCGTGTCATACAGTAGAGATTTAGGTTTTTGTGACATTATTCCATGAGTCACGATTTTACTCACACTCCCTTCACACACGTAAAAGTTACTGGTATTTGCATTTCCACTTCTCTTTTTCATTATTATTCATTATTGTTTACTTTACACTCCGTATATTTGTTAGATAAGTCTTTTTGAAGAGTGTAGATTGGTAGCAATATAAGGTTTGTGCAATCATTATGTGACCAGAGTTACCAAAGGTTTGAACTTTTCCATGTCCATATGTCTAAAACCAAGTCATTTCCATTGCTGACAGTGGACTTTGTTTTACACGATGACTTTATTTAAGCAAAATGAAGTGGATTATCTGAACTAAATATTTAATTGTACTGGAGTTTTATTTGGAAAAAAAGAGAAAAGAATACGAAAGAAAATGACTTTCCTCTCAGTTTGCTACCTCAATATGAGCTTGTTTGTCTCTCATCTCACTTAATCAAACAACGTCACCAACACCCAGAGAATTGCTGGCTACACAGCAATAAGTTAAATCCTTTGTGTCAGAAGATCTGAAATCAATTTGTTACTAATAGGTTTTACACAGTATTTGGTGTCATGAACTGACTAGTGGTGTGTTTTTTCCTGCTGTCAGTAGTTTGTTCATACAGGCCAGCCTGAGTGTATCAGCTCTGATAACAGCTATGCAATACAGAAAAATGAATGGCAAGTGCAGCTTTGTTTGAATATAATGTTATAATACATGCAAGTTTGTTTGTTTGGATGTTATTCTTTTTATAACATAGCATGCAGAACTGTACAAAATGGCAGCAGAACCTAAGTAAATAGTGAATTATAGACAACCTGTGTGTAAATCCCCACCAAACCACCATCTCTTGAGAAAAGCCAAATTAAATGTATTATGTGTAAAGCATTTATTTTATACAAGCAGTATTTATTTGCAGGTGTGTAGTTGCATTTCGCACAAGCACATTGACTCCATTGACACATTACGAGAGCGTGGAAGTGGATGCTATACATCATTATCTTTAAATCTCTACATTTTTATGTGACTTTTTAGTCCTGAAAAGCAATGAACATGACTGTCCTCTATAAAATAAAATACATTTAATTTCATTTATGTTGTAAGTTGTTTCTTTGTGAAATCATGAAGTTAAAAAGGGAGTAAAAGTTAAAAAAAGATACAATATAGATGCATGTAGTTAAGAACCTAATCAAAGAATATAAATCATATTGAAACTAGTACAAAAGCT
>JBBDHI010000014.1:5347023-5360045 GCA_037177115.1 Craterocephalus stercusmuscarum
AGTTATATTTGAGGTTGAGTTTTGGTGGTTCAATAAACACTTTTTTTAAATCAATGAATAATCGTGTACATTAATCGAGATTTCAATATCGGTGAAAATAATTGTGATTATTATTTTTTCCATAATCGTCCAGCCCTAATTGCTAGTTAATAAAATGTAAGACAGAAAACAGATCTGATGCTTATCTTTAAATCAGAGTAAAGCAGAAACATGATTTAGCTCTGAATCTGCCATTTTAAAGTTCTATATACAGTATTAAACACTTCATAAGTATTCCAGAAAAAAATGGATGACGCTTACAACTGCCACAATCATACAACAGTGAGTTGTGATTTTTGCTTTAGGGGCTTAATACCCTGATGATAGATCTCAGATCAGCTCAAAGGAACCAGCTCTGAGCAGTTTAATTCATAGCAATCCCAGACTCATAATGTACATACTGGATGTTAACTTCATCTTCTAGACTTAGAGTGTGTTAACAATATTGTTAAATTGTGCAACTTCCATTCTAAAGGCAGGTTTGTCATACTGAAGGTTCAACAAAGATACCAGCTCACTGTGAGCTCCGGCTTCTCAGAAAGCTTCGGTTCTCAGAAAAGAGCTGACCCCCTGTTGTGTGGTGCTGACTCTTCAGTGTACAACTCCAGTACATGTAAAGGTTGTAGCACCTGCAGTGTGAGATCAATCCACTGAATGCTGAATATGAGTCAGATTCTCTGATTCGCTGTAGCCTCTCCAACATCTCCAGTTCCAGCATGCTCTTCATAAAACTGACTCGGCTCCTCTTCATCTCATTATCCCTTGCCAGGTGAAGTAAAGAGGTTAAGTTTTGCAGATTCTGGAGGCGTGTGAGATGGAGGCCCTTTTCTGTGAGGAGAGTGGAACAGTTAGCTAGTTGACACAAACACACAGTTAGATGGCATGGATGACTCATGAGAAGCCTATTTAGAAAATCACAGTGTCAGGGTTTCTTTGGCTCTCCTCAGTCAGAAACCCAGTGAGCCATGGATACGTGACTTTAGACTCCAGCCATCTATCCATCCATTTCCTGCCACTCATCCAAGCCGGGGTAGCGTGAGGTGGGAAGGTGGGAAGCCCAACTTTCCTTCCCCAGCTACTTCTTCTAGCTCATCCGGGAGGATCCAGAGGCCAGTTGAGTGGCCTGAGTCTTACCCTGGGCCTCTCCACAATGTGTCCACAGTGGGCACCACAGAGGAATCCAGCTGGCATCCTAAGATGCCCAAGCAACCACATCTGGATCTTTTTGACAGAAGTAAAAAATCCTGAACAGAAAATGAACAAAAAATTGTTTGACAGTTCAGTACCACTATTTAGTTCACGTCCATTGGTTAAGTGAGTTTTTTTTTTCTGGCTCCTTGCTTATAGATACTTCACTATTCATCAGTAACATGCTCAACACAAAAATATATATATCAGAATATATTTAATACTTCATTTGGTTTGAAGACAAGTTGTTTTTTTACCTGTTGTATCTAACATTACTGCCTTGCCATTAAGCCAAAAAGATTATTATCTAATTTGGCAAAATATGTATATGATGGCTGTTGTCGATGTTTCATTCAAAAGAAAACAAAAAGATGGGGGAAGGATGAAACTAATCTACAGGCCCAAATAATTTACATGCACAGTTTGTTTACACATTCTCTAAACCTGCATGGCTAATAACTGGGTCACTCATTTATGGCTCAAGTTTATCCTTCTGGATTAGGTTTCTACATAACCGAGTCTGTTATCAGGATCAGCGCCTGTGTGGTTCATAATGTGCAAAGCATATCGTTACATATTTGACTTTTTAATCAAGCGGCTATAAAAACTGATTTGTGGGGGAGTCGAGTTGCTATAGATTCTCAGATAATGAAGGAGATGACCCCGAAGATGTTTCTGTTACTACTATGCACCGTAAAGCACCATAATGAGAACAAAGTAAAGACTGAAGGATGTTATTAGTGATTGACAGGAATGGATCACATTCTTTTGCCTAAAGCATAAAGCATTATTCATCTTAATGATTCATTGAAACACTGAATGTACCTCCCTCTGTGGTGTCAGCTTTGCAACCTTGTGATGAGAATTTACGGCATACCTGCAGGACACACAGTATGTTAATGTAACTCACATGCAGAACAGCGATGAGTATCTGGGCATGGACAAGAGGCTCTGAAAGAGTCTCTGTTCTGACATGGGAAGGAGAACTAACAACCTGATCCCCATTAATGATTACTGCTGTAACTCAGTTTTCACATCACACCTGTGAACTATAAACTGGTTGAGTTGACTGCAGTTCAGAGCTTATTAGGTTCACTTTATGGAAACAATGAGGGGAAAAACCGTTTGATGTTTCCTAAAGGTTATTTTTAAACTGGAGTATTTCACATAGTGATGTGCCACTAATTCTCCCCATGTTAACTCAAATGAGCAGTTGAGAACATCCTTAAGTATAATGTGGTCAGAACAATACATCTCAAACTGTAACCTCATATCCAAAACACATAGTACATCTGTGAGATTTTTAGATCAAAGCGTGACCATTACAGGCCCCATATAAGATGGAAGGGTTTAATTTGATTACATTAGAGTGGAGGTGAACCTTGAAGTGTTTGCAGTACGAGAACAATTATTATTAGATGTGCAGTGAAATTGAAAGAAGATGATGGAGAAGGTCATAGAAAACCATGAGTTCAAAGGTAATGTTGCATGATTTTACACAAATACCAGCAGCATTTTTGTTGTAAGATGTAAAACCTCAACAGTCACTAAATTTGTTGCTTTTAGACGCTGTTAGTCAAGCTCATTATTTCAGCTGTGTTAACGCGGGACTGAATGAATTTGTAATCAGGGAGAGAAAATGTCAGAGGTAGCTAAGAGTTTGTGAAGAACCTGTGACCTCCTCAGCTCTGACGATAAACCCAGTCCTCTGGGCTTCTGCGTAACAAATAATACACCAGTCTGAAAAAAAGCCAAGTAGCTGAGGCTGCTATTCATTTGCTTCGAGACGCATGTTCTGGCCGATTAAAAATGTCATCTTGAGACACGAGGAGATGCGAGCTGCAGACAAACAAAGATGAAACAGACTTCATTCTTTGTGCTGTGCTGAACTGGGAACACACGCCAAGCATCCACATGGGTTAAAAAGTGGATGGGGTATAGCAACAGCCCCGGGCAGGTTTCAGTTAAAGAGGTGGCCCTGCAAAACAAAGACTCCAACTGTTGCCGCCACATCCTGACATCAAGTGATACACCATAAAAGAATAAATACAGATTTTACATAAAACAACACAAATTTGAAAAGGCTCATTGTGCTTGCTGAGATTCCTTGACATGCATGGCTAATTGCTTTTCTTGCCTTTTAAAAGATGAGCTGGATGTGTCTCTCCTCTCATATTTGTAGCTTAGTCTTCTGGCACAGCAGAGGAGGAAGCAGTTGCAGGACTTCTTAGTTTAGAAGTATCTTTTTTTTTTTTGCAATTATTGAAGCTTAAACGGGGAAATGATGCTTGAAATGCTTGGATACCAACCTTATGAGGTATGTCTAAAATCAGGATTAATCAGAATCATTTCTAACTTGTTGGCTTGAAAGCAGTTGACATGTGCCGATGCCTCGTTCGTCTGCCTGTTTTATGATGACCTGTAGTGACTTGATACTTTGTGAACCAAAAGATTTGTTGATCCTTGAAACAAAAGTTCAGGCAAAAGATGGAAAGGTTTAAATATAGATTTGTAAATGTGAGCTGGATCGCAGAAGCTCTGCTCCATTAAAAATGTGCTACAGCTTGACGAACGTTGTCTCTGAAGTCTGTTTATCTGCCTGTGGAAGCATTTTTGGATCATTAGCCATAAAGGGGAAATGCAGAGACAAATAGAAATGTTTTGTCAGAAGCAAAGAAATGCATTATGTACTTTTGGATTTGGAGGTTGTATTCAGTCTATTTTAAGATCTTTGCCAGTTCAGTACAAGACAGGAGACCAGAAAGACTTTGAGCTATATTAGGTTTTACTTTAGTTTTGTTGTCATGTCAGAAAAATAATGTTACTTCTATAAAACTGAGTTTTATCTGAGCTTAAGTGTCCAAGTTGCATATTTTTGTGAACTAAACATTTGTGCTAGACCTCCTGTAGCCATAATTACATTTACTATGCTTTAAGAATTGTTTTTTTATTAAGGTATTGTTACTTTTTATTTATTCATTTATTCATTCAGTCATTTATTTCTTTCATTATTTCATTGATTAATTAATTAATCAATGAATTTCTTTATTTATCTTCAAGGTCCAGACTCACCTGGAGAACCCAACAAAGTACCACATTCAGCGCTCCCAACAGCAGCAGGTGAAGCGGTACCTGGGAAAGCTTGGCTCTCAGGCGTTGAGCTTGCCCTGCCCCAACCAGTCCTCTGATCACGGGGGCATGCCGCCAGGGCCGGGCAACAGCGCCCCCAACAGCCCTATGGCCTTACTGACCCTCAACTCAAACTGCGAGAAAGAGGTGAGGTCCACTCTACGACGTTTCTGCATTTCCTTTTTTGTGAACTCATTTAACACATCGCTCCCATCTGGTTTGTAGATGGATGATGTCATTGATGACATTATTAGTCTGGAGTCCAGTTACAGCGATGAAATCCTCAGCCTGATGGACCCAGGACTTCAGATGGCGAACACGGTACGTGTATGGGTGATTCATCCTCAGCCCTTGGCCCTGCATTCAGACCAATGCACCACTCTGATGAAAGGATGATTGTATAATAAAAAATGTTAAAGGATGAGCTGGAAGCTGTCATGTAGATGCAAAGAAGCTAAGAAATACTTACAGTTTAGTCACCGACGAGACAAACAAAGCAGATGGTGATAACTACTTATATTGTCATGCCTGATTGCAGCTGTGATCTTTGCCCAGCAGTGTCTTTGTTGTGTCTTTTCAGATCCCTGTTCCTGCTAACATCATGGACATGTATGGTACTCAGGGCATGTCACAACAAGGTCTGCCCATCAGCAACTCCTGCCCTGCAAACCTGCCCAACATCAAAAGGGAATACTCAGGTGGGCACAACAGTCTGTCCCTGCAGAAGATGCACAAAGATGAAATATTTGTTTTTATTTTCTGGTGTAAACACTAATTATGTGTGTTCATCTTCCTGCAAAAGAATCTTTAACATTTTAAGTCGCATCCCACTCTGCAGACCTTTGTGAAGCTCATAGCCTCATATGTGTTGCAAAGTTGACTCTATGTGTATTGATTCTGTGCACGTTGATGATAAAAATACAAAATTATTTATCACACAGTGTCACAATCTCCGGCCATCATGCATATGCTGGATAAGTCTGGATCCTGTGGCAAATTTGATAACTATCAAAGGCCTGAAGGGTTCCCTGTGGGTACGTCAGAGAATTCAGCTTCAAAATGTAGCCAAAGCTACTCGTTTTTTATATTATATAAACTTCTGGACTATTACGTTATTGATCGAAGCTTTTTTCCAGAAGCTGAGGTAAGAGCCATGGCAAAGGAAAGGCAGAAGAAAGACAACCATAATTTGAGTGAGTTTTAATGAATTATATTTCACTTCTTAAGGGCTATTTGGTCATTGTCATTGTGCTTGGACTTTTTTTTAAAAATCTGCAAAATATGTTTCAAATTTTCAAATGTTTAAAATAATAATCCTTAAGACTTACTGTTGACTTTCTTTTAATGTTTTATAGTTGAGAGACGACGACGGTTTAACATCAACGATCGAATCAAGGAATTGGGAACTTTGATTCCAAAATCCAATGATCCGTGAGTCACCTTTCATATTCAGTCATTTCAGTGACAAAAACATTGTTGATTTCTTTAAAAATAAACACTTTGTCACGCCTTATGCAAAAGGCACAAAAAATGCAATTAAGAATGAAACAGCAGAAATGCCCTGTCAGCCTGAAGTGGAATGCATAGCCTAAACAAACAAAACAAGGATAATGAGAAAATTAAGCAAGGGGGTGAAGAACTTATGAAACATGACAAGACTGGCTATCATACTTTGTATCCTGTTCCTAATGAAGGTGTAAATTTAAGAAATGTCTTTTTTTGTGCAACAAACATGAAATGAATGAGGAAGCATATCCAGAAACCGATGAGAACTTTTTAAAGTTCAGCTGAAGCAAGTATCAAGTTAGCATATTCCAAACTTAATGTCTTTTAGGACGAAACCCTCTCTTTGTATAGCCATATCTCAGCAGTTTCAGATCAAGGAAACATGAGGGGAATTTTGCACTGAAAATGCTGTAACATCTAAAGCTATGCACTTGATTTAGGTAAGTGAATCCTCGTATTAGCTTCAGTTAAACTTTAGAATACACATTTACTGAATCGATCCCCCATATCTTGTTCAAAGATGAAATATAGTTAACAACTTTAGCTGCTCTTGTTTTCATAATAGATGTTGAATAGGTCACTAAATATTGTAAGAAATCTGCACTGATATGTCTGCAAATGCAATATCCAGACTATGAGATTTTGAAGATAATAATTATATCTTCATGTAACTCTGCTGTTCTGCTTGGGATTCTTGAGAGATCTGTGCTGCAATATTTCTCTTCGTGCGTATTTGTGCCAAACTGACTGAAACTCAGAGACTACCTTTCACATACAGACCTGGTTTACATTAAAACCAATCATAAAACTACATATACTGTACAGGGTCTGTTTGGTTTCAGATATGTAAATTCACCTGCTAGATAGTTCAATTGAACTGAATACATTATCATATACAGTACCAGTCAGATGTTTGTATACACTTTTCTATTAAACCCTGTGTATTATTCTGTGCGTGTATTTCTATAGATAGATATAAATCATTGACTGTCCTGAAAACGTCTGGTCCCCTCAGACCTGAGCCCATAATTGCTATGGAGTGGAACTGTGGAGAAGTTGGATCTTTCCCATTTTGTCTCGGAAAGATCGATTTTACTCCTGCAGAAATTCCTCTGCAGCATTCGATTCTTCTGGGGGCTGTGTGTCATCCTTATGACTTGTCTCTGTGGCCTCTGCTGTGTATCTAATCCCTGTTTCCTCCTCAGTAATCTCTGATGTCTGTTATTTTTACAACTGAATGGTACTAAATAGACATGGTGTCACTTGAATGCCGCCTTTTAAAAATCCCCAAGTCACATTATGATCAAATGAAGAGCTTTTACCATTGCACTATACACAATATTCAGTCCATCAAGCTGCACCGTCGTGTTAAAACAGTATTCCAGAATAAACAAACCATACACTGGCCTCCTCCCTTTTTTATGATTTAAAAGTGGAAGCAGAAATAAAGCAAATATTATTCAGCTGTTTGATATTTGCAGCGATGCCATAGGATTTTACTGAATCCTACACACTGCTTCATTGATAATGTTATAAATGAGAGTGCTGATTGTCTGATATTCAAACGTAGGCTCTTAGAAACTGTTGGAAAGTAAGAATAATGTCTCCTCTGTGATTTCCAGAGACATGCGCTGGAACAAAGGCACCATCCTGAAGGCATCGGTGGACTACATCCGGAAGCTGCAGCGGGAACAGCAGAGGGCCAAAGAGCTGGAGAACCGTCAGAAAAAGCTAGAGCATGCTAACCGACACCTGATGCTGAGGATACAGGTAAAGCCTCAGAGTCAAAGAGTTGAATCAAAGTGAGGTTTAAATGCAGTAAATAAGTTGTATGAAACTGTAAAAAGGAACTGGCAGTGAATGATGTGGGCCTATTTTTAACTCCTGTCCATCTGGTATTTACTGGCACTACACTTTCATGAAATTATAAATCTGCAATATAAGGCCGCTGTTTAAATGAAGCGGGCAGATATGTTGTAACAAGACATGAAGCATGAATATCTGCATCTCACTTCTCATCCATCCAGTTTCTGTTCGCTAGCAGTGGGTTTTGGCATCACTATACAGGGAAATCCATAAATAGTCCATATTAAACACTTCTTCATGTCCTCTTGGGTCTGGATGCAGGCTTTAGAAAACTAAGTCCATGATGGGAGACTTTTCTGAGTCACGCATCTTTGCAGCGTGGAGCTGCAAACTGTGGGAGACAGATTCAGAGGTGGAAATGTACTCTGCAAAGTAAACCAATAACAGGTTGATGAAATCTATTCTTAGCCCTCAGATCTTCAGATATATGAAATGTGTTGTTGTACGGTTGGTGTGGATGTTTTGGTAGATTCACAGTGAAGCTGGCAATGCGTCACTGATGATTGTTAATAGCTGTTAACAGCAGCCAGAGTGTCACAGCTGCAGCTGTGGCTAATCCAATTTTGAGTTTATGTAGCACATGAAGCTTGTGTATAATTATGGTGAGTGTCTGGTAGGTGGGGCTTTGAACAGTGAGGGAAGGGGTGGGGGGGCATGTATTCAGTTTCTGGAGTTATAGGAGAACTTTTTGATCAGTCTTCCTTTCAAAAGACCTGGTGGGGATGAATGTGTGTCTTATGTGTGTGTGTTTTTATGTGCATGGCTGTAGGAGTTAGAGATGCAGGCGCGAGCCCATGGCCTTGCCATCACCCCTTCAACACTCTGCTCTGCTGAACTCGGACCGAGGACCATCAAACAGGAGCCTGCTCTGGAGGACTGTCACCAAGATCTGTACACGCTCCACCCCCATCACCAACACCACCCAGCCTGCACCCCTGAGCAGCCCGGCACGCTGGAGCTAAACGAAGGCCACGCTAACTTCCCCGACGGCCACTACAGCGTTCACAGCAAAGCGGGCTCCAAACTCAACGACATCCTCATGGAAGACACCTTATCACCGGTGAGAGGGGGGGACCCTTTGCTCTCGTCCGTCTCCCCAGACACCTCAAAGGACAGCAGTCGTAAGAGCAGTGTCAGCATGGATGAGAATGAGCAGGGCTGTTAGCACTCTCTGGTGGAAGACGCCTTCGCCTGCATCTTCAGCCACCCACCCCCACCCCTCCCCCGCTGCAGCTAGACAGTTTTTCTTCTCTTTGTTGTTTTTATTTCTTCATTTTCTTTCTACCCACCTGTGTTTACATGTGTTCTACCCTCCACACACACACACACACTTTTTTTGTCCTTTCTCTTTTATGTCTTTCGAAGCCCTCAACCTTGATTTCAAGGACTGATTTTAAAGTGCTTGCTTTAATCAAAACTTTGATGACAATGATTTACAAAGATAGACGTTTTTATATTTAAAAAAATGCATTTATCTTTGGATAGAGACTAGATGTGTGTTTTTCTATTGATTCCAAAGAATCTAGGGAAATTATAAATCATGGTCAGATGTGTAGATATTTTGTGGTGAGATGAACACTGCTTTTTAAATCACTAGCAATAATAGAAGGAAAAATATTTATTACTTTAGTGCTTTACACTCTTTGTGTCTTAGATTGAACTTGAATGTGCCAATGCCTTATTAAGATGTGTATACATCACTGTCGTATCGCTATGCACATGTTTTGGCTGTTAGCTAAGTCCCTGTTAGTCTTCCAGTTGAAATATCCTTGCTTGACAGATATTAATCATTTGTAGATTTAAACTTATTTATGTATCTATGCATACAGGACTTTATGTACACATTCCCCTTTAAATTTAATTTATAACAAGGCAATCAAAAGAGCCTGAGATGTTAACTAAAAACTACATCTCCCTCAAGATGATTAAAATGCACATATATTCGTCACTTGTAAGGATGATTTTAGTTTTTATTTTATTCAGTGTCATGATGAAAAACAACCCGAAAGTAAGGCAAAAGTCAAGTTTCACTTCGCTCCACAAAGATCTGATTGATCAGACCGTGCCTTACAAATATATTACAAATACATTCCTAACTCCCAAAATAACAAAAATGTGTAAAAAAATATTAAAGGAAGTCTCAAAATACATTATTTAAAAAGGCCACAGGAGGATGTTGTCACTTTGGAGATGATGGAGCCTCCCGTTGGTACATAATTATATAAATAGTTTTGACTTTAAAATGCGAAACTAAGAAAAGTAAATCAATTCGTTTTTTTCCCCGGTCTGATCAAAAGCTGGCAGAATAATTCAACACAGTACAAATTAAATGTCTTTTTTTTCTCAGTTTTCTTTTTTTTTTAACTGTCCACTGGTTTTTTAAATTATTATTTTGATACCACTTCAGTAACATTTCACATTCAGGGTTTTCTTTTTTTTTCCATTATGTGAAATTTGTAATGCCAAGGAGAATAAGGAGACTGCTTTTGGATTTTGTATGAAATGCATGACATTGTCAAAACACTGGAATGACCTCTGTAAACTGAAATGTGGTTTCATTTGCCTTTTTTTATTGAAGCATAAATGAACTGTTGTATTTGGCTTGTGAAATGCACACAAACTATTTACAAGACTGTAAATTTTTTGCAGTACAGGGTTGCTGTATATTTTCGCAGTTTGTTTGCAACTGTTGCAAAATGCTTATTAATAACTACCTGCCATTCACTGAATCCCCCGGATACACCACAGCCTCTATGTTGTCAGACTATGCAACGGTTAAAGTTGTGCCTGTAAAGCCACGTCATGTCTTGAAATGGTGATCTTTTTATGCAGTAGTTTAAAATGGTGTCAGAGTAATTACCTTTTCATTTAAGTGCCTTAGAGTTGCTTTTGTTATCCTTGCCGTATGCAAGGAATGATGCAGTATTTTATTGATGTTATTGGTGTTTGGTGCTTCAAAGATTTACGAGGTGCCAAAATGCCGCAGAAAACAGCCAGTAAGGAAATTTCTTCCGCATCAGATAACACTCCTAAATATAGTGTATATGTATAAATCTTTCAAATTTAAGCACCACAAGAAAATGTTTTTTCTTTTGTTTTTTTTAAATAGTGGAATTCCAATGTGTTCAGTGTTAAATGAGACAGTTATAATATCAGAATGTATTAGATTAAATTTACAGATTTGGATTTCTTATCTAGAAACAAGTTTATTTTTTCTGCTTTCCACTAGGGTTTTTCTTAGTATCATTTATTACAATCACTGAGTCGCCCGGATGCTTGACACTTGAACAACAGGAAATGGCAGACTGGAGAAGTTCATCCTGTGAAGGCTGCAGCATGCACCAGGGCCACATCTGGACATGCAATGCTAATATTTGCAGTTTTCATGTGGCTTTGGTGACACGATGCATGTAGGACTGATCTTTTTGATCAAACATCGGGCATATGTGGAGATTTTTTTTTTCTTTAGGGCTTAATTGGCGCAGCTCATCTTGGCCCTCATTTAGGACAAAAACAACATTGAAGACCATGTTTTGTTTTCCAGTTAACATTTCATGAAAACTTTTTAATAAACTGATGTGGGTCCGAAATGAATTAGGATTTGTCCCTCAATTCCCATCAGACACTGAAAAAAAAAGATTTTTTTATTACTGTCAGTTGCACTTACCTGTTTACTGCTAGTAAGAATGCTAGAATAGCATGTTTCTTTATGCTTTGTTAACTAAAATCTTATTTGTCATTGTCAGCATTTTTTGCTTGCTAGCATTTACTAATTGCTAAAGCTAGCAGCTAACGTAACTCAGACCCAGATTATTTTGCTTAGTTACCACCAATGAACATGTGTTAGTGTAAGGAAATATATGGAACAATCTAAGCTGTGCAGGGCTTGTGGTATTGTTTTGGGGTGCTTAAGCTTTGCTGTATTGTGAAAAACGATTCAGGGTTGTCACATATTTGCTTTGTGATGGAGTGAAACTAGTTAAAGATGCTGTATGTGTTTTCACCTGTGCTTCTTTGTTATTTATTGATTTCAGTGATTTGTCCTTTGTTAAGAAATCAATATTTTTCAGCCCTTTTTGGCACCTCCCAGCTTGAGATATCTGTCAGCCTGGTGTGTAGCTGTTTCTTGTTTTTTTTTTGGACCTTCATGAAGGCAATGAACATCCTGAAAGCATCATGGCACCTGAGTACAGCCTGACTTTTACTCATGTTGTTTTGTTTGTTTTGATTTGGGTTTTTTTGTTTTTGTTTTTTGGGGGTTTTGTTTTGTTTTTTAACTCACTATATATTTATGTAGGACTGAACACTTTGGAATTCCATAAGCTGTAGCTGTGAATTTTATATTATCCTTTCCCAAAGTTTTAATGAACATTTGTATCTTTCTTAGCTTTAGTATGAATGATGTTCACAGGTATAATTTTCCGAAATGTGTACCAAAATTAAAAATCACACGATCCCAATGCTGTATAAAAAAAAATATAGCATTATAGTGTCTAAACTTTTCACTTCCGGTGTCTTTCCTCTCCAGCTTTAAAAGCAGTATCGTGAAGCACGATGCATTTAACTGAAATGCGGAGAAAAGTAGAACAACAAGCAAAACTACCCTTAATAATGGCTTTCTCAAGGTTTGCCCTGCATCTTACAGACTAACAGATAGTAGGGCAAACTCTGATTTCTGATAGATCCATGCTATGCAGCTGAACGCTTGTGAAAAAGCTGATAAGTGAACCTTTAGTCACTACAGACGGTGGCATCCACTCCAGGAACTGAGCCTTAATAAAAACACAAACACACAGGCCTGATACCTACAGAAGCTACATCAGGTGAACCCTGAATTATTACTGTTTAGAACAAATAGCACACACATTGGTGGCAATATATAGAACTCATTACTTTTACTGTAATAGCACACTATTTGTTAACCACTAATGGAAAATCATGTAAACTCAGTTTTTAACCTCGCTTGCCAATTCTCAGTCCTGTGGTTCTTACAATGTTCTCCTGCAATGTTGCTGTTGTTGTTCCTGTTTATATGAGATGAATGTAGTAATAGTTACGGTACCAACTGTTTTCAGATTAGTGAAGTCAAACTCATTGGTACTTAATGTTGAAGCTATCTCCTTAAAGACATTAAAAGATTTATTTGGACTTTGTTCGAAGTTGTGTGTTTTGTTTCCCAATAACACCTTTTATTTTATAAGTTCTTGTAAAGAAACTATTCTTGGTGTCTGCATTTATTTAAGTGTTCCCTACACATATTGCATATAAATAATACTTTAAATGTTTAACATATT
>JBBDHI010000014.1:5382396-5394973 GCA_037177115.1 Craterocephalus stercusmuscarum
GTTTCATGTCTGTAAAAAGCATCTCACCTGGACGGTCTCCACAGTGTAGATTTTCTTCAGGTTAGATTCGCATTCAGCTGCTGTTGTTCCTGGCAAAGACCTGGTTAAAATGATAATATTAATACAATTATTTTATAAATTTTAAATCTTGTAAATATTGCAAGCTGAATCTGAAGATGTTCCACTTTTTTTTTCCTTTCTTCCTTTCAGTGCTACATTTATCAAACATGTCAGAGCGCTGCCCTCAGAGCAGACAGGTTGGGGGTGGCGGTGGTGGAGGGCTATCAAATGACAAATAAGCCAGTAAACAGTAAACAACAGTGACCCCATTTGGACACAGTACCATCTGATTTGTACACCCTGTCCACATTCAAGCTTGTGTAACTCAGTGCAACTTGTGATCAGATCTGTTATATCATTTTTTTAAAGCAAAGTCTACATGTTGAACTTTAATAAATGGTTTGTACAAATATTAACATATATTATTAATTACCCAACAGCTGCAAGAGCTACAAGCAATGACTCAACAAGTTTATAATAAATACACACCCAGTTTAGGCAGAGGGGCTTACATAAGTCAGAGAAAACAAGTTAGGAGATACCTCTCCAATGATTTTAACAGAATAGATGTAACGTTGTCCTACCCCCCCTTCTGAGCATATATTTCTATCATTCTTGGTCTCTAATGTCTGACTTATGCCAAGTCTGATAAATTCGTCATCTATTTTCTTTGTTCTCTTGAACGGGTCTGGCAGTCAGTTCACACTTGACACTGATAGTTTACTAAGAAATCATCAACAACAAAGGAATAAAAGATTATAAAAACTCTCTTACCTATCAAGCCAGAAAGTCCATGGAGAATGTAAAGGTAGGGTGTCATTTTCACTTTTATCTGAAATTCTTCCCAAATCTCTGTCGCTGGTGTGAATGTTGTGCTCCAGAAGACCCGGGCTGGATGGTGAGCTCAGTTGTATTGCAGCTACGGGAACTGCCATTGTTATTTTGAGCTCTTAAAGACGAATAAATTTAATTTAAAAATATATATTTTAGCTTTCTTCCGCGGACGTTTCCAATGGAGCTGCTGCGGTTCAATAAATATACATAGGGTTTCTTAGGTACAATTTAATCAGCTGCTGACTCATTGGTTACTTCGCTGGTTTGCGCCCTCACAAAGTAAAAAAAAAAGGAAAAATGACGCTCGCTGACTGCCTGCGGCATTTACAGCGTACCAGAGCAATCGAGAAGTTTCTGTCACTAAAGCCAACACGTACTTAAAGGTTGAAACCAGAATTACGGGAACAATTAAAATAACTGATATTCACATGTCGGCGTCTTATTTATATAACCAAGGCGGAATTCAGAGCTTTGTTGTTCTTCTCCTCTTCCGCAATTGCGAATACGTAATAGCAGACATGCGCAATCTCCACAGCCACCAGCTTTGTTGCTACCCATGTTGTGGCTATCTGCTAGCTGAACTGCTAACTAGCAAGTATTTCCTGCCTGTGACTGGACACAGCCATGGATATCGACGCATTGTTGGAAGCGTTTCAAGGCAATGTTTACGTTTAACAAAGTTTCTTTTATATGTTTAGACCTTTAGATGATTTTACGTAAAATTCGATTTAATCGGCAATATCCATATCCTTTGCTAATAACGTAGCGTTCAGTACCGTTCGAAATGTAGCATACCAGCACCAACTAGCTTTTAGAAGAAGAGGCACCCAAGAGTGTTTGTCTTAAGTTCTTGCTTGGCCTGTTCTCTTAAATGCTATGTTTTACAAGAACGCAATACAACCCATTTTATTTATTTCACCCACTTGTACTGTGACAAACACTTAACGATTATGTAAACGGCTAGCTTAAAAACGTCACAATATGGTGCTAATGTTTCACTGCTAACTTTTATAACTGAAACTTCCCGTGTATATATCTGAAAGTTGTGTTTTGCAGTTTTATAATTTAACATTTAACAATTTTACACTTTGATTAAAAGTATTTCTGTGTCCTAATTGTTAAAAAACAAACAAAAAAAAACATTTTGGCCATTAAATCGGTGCCACAGTTAATATCCTTCGCCAGAAGCAGCTTGGAACAAAACGTGATTTTAAGATTTTTCGGGTAAAAAAGACAAGCTCTGGAAATAAATCATTGTTTAGTTAACTTAGTAAAGTTGAACCCATTGGTCAATCTTGATGCAGGTGCCTATTTTACATTTTTATGGTCTGACTGGGATCAGATTTGTAAGCCAGTTGGCTCCACATTTTAAGAATGAATCCTCTCCATGTTTCAATGTTACTGTTTACAGATTTTGAGAAGAAAGGAAAGAAAGAGATCTGTCCTGCACTAGAACAATTCCTGTGTCATGTCGCCAAGACAGGACAACCAACGTGAGTTGCAAAGTACCATACACATAACGTCAGATACGTAAAAAATGCTTCACTGAAAGTAATATGTCAGTTTAAAAAAAATTGAGAGCATGCTATTGTTTTAAATATAATGAACATGCTTGTATTTCATATCTTTCAGGATCCCATGGTCGCAGTTTAAAACCTATTTTATGTTTAAATTAGAAGAAGTCATGGATGAGTTCCATGCTTCAACGCCAGAACAGAGAGGACTACATAATCCTAATGTGGAAAATGTCCCCTTTGAAGAAATGAAGAAAAGGATTTTAAAGATAGTGGATGGTTACAATGGGTGAGTATAAATAAATTTCTTTGCAAATGGCCCAAATATCTAAGAAACAACTCTGCTTTCAAATCCAACTTAAATACAATTTCATCCTTTAGTCTGAATCATTGTGAGCTACAGTTCTTTCGGTTATCTGGAACATGGTAGTAGAAATCATATATGACTTAGCATCCATGTCCATAGTTCATCTATTGATGTCATATAGGTTGAACAGCTGGAAGCATAAAAATAAATACTTGATATGAACTTGAAATTTTACTTTGAGATGAGATCATACTGTGGAATGCTTTTCACAAACATGTAGGAAGTAGGGCTACAACTAATGGTTATTTCAGTAGTTGACTAATCTCCCTTAATTTGCTTTACATGGATGTCCCCCAGTCAGTCACAATACAATATAATGTCATAAAGAAAATTAAGCAAAATACTTATGAACCGGTTGAATGTGAAATTCAAGCTTAACATCTTACACATTTTTTTTTATATTAACCCAAACTCAGCTGTCATGTCCGTTCCAAATAATACGGAATCTGGCTCTAAAGCGGTACACTACTTATTCTGTGTCTCTGTGGTCTTAAAAATTGTTACCGTTTAATGTTATCACTCCCAGGGAAGCTGTTCACTTATACATTTTGCTATTTTATTGCACTTCACATTTAATTTTCATTAAATGATAAATGTCATCTTGAAGCACAAAGCCTCTTTCTTGTATTGTAAACAAACGCTTAACTAGTAATTCTTACCTATCATGGTATGCCAACTCTGCGTGGCAGACTGCACATTTCACCCGTTCTAAAGCTTTAACATGAAATATGCCCAAACTTTGGAAATACAGAGTCTAGTCTTGTTGTAACTTAGTACGGTTTGCACCGCTGTCTGGCTTCAATTGTTAGTTGTTAAAGGCAGAGGCAATATACTGCCCCCGCTACTTCCTGTGGTGCATCTGGCGCACTCCCTTACAGGCGTTTGTAACGAGACCTGTCCACAATGAAATTTCACAACAATTCACAACAATCATCTTACGTTATTTCTTACAATATACCTTTATCTCTTTATTGTTATTAGTATTATTATTAGTTGTGTACTGATCTACTGGCTAGGATGTCTGTTGTATATATGTATTTATTGTAAATAGTCTGAATTGCATTTTTTCCTGTATGATGTATTTTGTTTCTTCTGTATTGTCCACACCCCACTTGCTCACCATTTCTGTCCCCCTCTCTCCCCTCCCTTTTTTTATTCTCTCTCCTTTCTCTCTGTCTGTCTTTCTCTCTGTTTTTATTTAATAAAGTTTTCATATTCCGAAGAGGGACTTTAAACATACAGTATAAAACCCTACTTAATAGTTACTTAAAGTAAGTTCTGCACAAAACAGCGGCCAGACAATCATTCTGCTTGCTACAATTTTTATTGTCAACAAATCGTTACAGCCCTATGAGGAAGCAAGGTATTCAGGTTTGATTGTCATTGGCTACATCAGTCAAAAATGTTCCTACCTTTTTTTTTGTCTGAAGCCAGATCTCACTATCTTTGGCGGGGTTTTAAAAACCATAGTGATTTTTGTGTGAGAAGACTATGCTTGTCGAAATCTAAATCTATGTTTGGTAACTTTTCCAGAATTCCATTTACCATCCAGCGCCTTTGTGAACTCCTTACAGACCCCAAGCGAAATTATACAGGTACAGACAAGTTTCTCAGAGGTTTGGAAAAGGTGAGTAAATGCAAAACACTACTTTGTCTAAAAGTCTGCAGACTCTATTAGGATGTGATGATTTAAATATACAAATGAAGACTATAAAATAATCTAAAAGATGTGTATTACTGTTCTCCTTTTGCAGAATGTAATGGTGGTCAGCTGTGTGTACCCTACATCAGAGTAAGTACATTTTCTAACTTTTTGCCCCGCCCCCCTTGACCTGATGGCTAAATTTTAGCGAAGCTGCTTCTTATACATATTTACAGTTACCATTAAATTTTATTGTAAGTCGGTTACAAAATCAAAAAGTAAAAGTAAAATTAACAGACATTTGTTTTTGTGCCTTTTTACTTCTTTCAAAGGAAAAATGGGGCATCCAGTGTAAACAGAATGAATGGAGTGATGTTTCCTGGTAACTCCTCTCTGTATTCAGACAGGTGGGAGGAACACACTTGTCAGTGATTGATTTTTATAAATCTGACATTGCCTCATGTATAGTTCAATCAGGATGTGGTGATGATAGAGCTGTCTAATGTGTCAGTTCGGGTCTACTTCATTGTGCCTTGTGATTCAGCCTGTGACATGACATGCCTTTGAAATGGCTGTGTTACTCTGCAGTCGAAATGTTAATGGACCAGGCTCACCGAAAACACTCAACAGACCAAAGCCATCATTGTCCACTTCACTTTCCACCAATGGCCTCCCTGACTGTCCAGTTGCTAAAGAGCCAGAGCCAACCACTGAGTTGGAGGAGCACCATATGAGGCAAGTATGAGTCAGCATGTTGAACTTGGTGCGTTTACACACTATGATAAGAGCTGATAACTGCTGTTGAGCCAAGACCTCTCCCATAATCATTGTCAAAATTACACCTTTAAAAGAAAAACATGAAGAATACACCACTTAATACTTTTGGCAGAAACAATAAAAAACGTTATCAATGCAGGTTTATTTTCAAACATTTTGTGAAGTTTTCTTTTACCTCCCATTTTGATTATATTTCAATTTCTTGAAAAAGGGCACTCAAGCGTGAATCAGGTGTGAATTTGTCTGGTAGCAGTCAACTTTTTTTTTTTTTTTTAGATGACACAAAAATATAGATATGATTGTTGCTATCATGCAGTAAAAATCAAATATTATGGCAGCCTTATTTCAAATGTTAATATTTAATCTAAATATTTGATTTCATATGTTTTTGACAGTGAAACCTCACCATCAGAGGGTGAGATGTTGCCAAAAAGCGGAATAAAGAAGAAACACCCAGAAGAAGAGGGAGATTCTGATGGTAACAAACAGGAGGCCAAGAGGCTAAAGTTTGAGGAGAAGGAAGAGGAAGAAACCACAAGTGAAGAAAAGGAGTCATTTTGCCATAAAGAACCAGAGAGGTCGTCAGAGACAGCCGAGTCTTCAGATGACTCCTGTGGTCAAGAAAGCAAAAGTGAAGTGCCCTCTGACACTCCAAGTATTTCAGACAATCATGGTAAGTAGTGATGCCTTCATATTGTTTTAAATAAAATGTGCATCCTGTAATTATAGATCCAAGTATTTGTTAAAATTTACAATAGAGCCTCAAAAATCTTCAAAATAGGACAGACTAGAACTGATTTTCTACCACAACTATTTGAAAATGGTAAGACACTGTGCTTTTCTCCTCAGAGCCTAGCAGCACACAAACAGAACCAACTGAGAAGGAAGGAGACTCACCTGAGCCGGAGGCTGCCCACGGTGATCAGAGTGACAGCACTGCAGACCAATCTGAGCAGCCAGCTTCAGCAGAGGCAAACCCAAGCTTTGAGCAGGACAGTGGGGAAAGCAGCAGTAGCAGCAGCAGTGATGGAGAGAGCTTAACCAGTGACAAGCAGGTATCATCTTCCAGTAATTCGCCTGACTTGTCAACAGAGGGTGGTGCTGACATTTCAGACAATGGCGAGACTGCAATCGAGCCTGGGGAACGCGACTAACTTGAAGGCCGATATGCCAACTGACTACGTTTTTTTCTTTTTTACACTGTATGATACCACACCAAGGGTATATCTGTAGCACTGTGGACCGTTAGGGATCAGGACCAAGAGCGATGTGGACCTCAAGACTCCTCACGGAAGAAGAGTTTCGTCCTCTTCCATTTCAGCTTCTCCTGGCCACTGTTCAGCAGGTCTTTAAACTGGAAGGAGATGATTTAAATAAGATCATGAAGACTGCCTTTTTCACTGTTGACTAAAAAAATTTTTCTAACCCTTTTTTTCTTGATATTTTTTAATATCTTTTAATTTAACCTTCATAATATATCCAGTAATTTCTTTTAGTCATTTGGCATTAACGTACAAATAGATCCATTTAGCAAAAGTTGTGTTTTAGGCTTCATCCACATGGAGATGGAATCGATTTTGTTTTTGAAAAATTCTTGGTGAAGATGAAATGTTTTCATAAAGCCACAGAAAATGTTGCAGAGTGTAGGCCAGGCCTGTAAGTGGTGCTGTAACCCAGCCACAGAAATACAATAGAAACAGAGAATAAGACATGGAACGTGCACATAACATTGTAATCTAAGTATAAGAAGAAGATGGCAGAGAATCAAGCTTGGAAAGGAAAAATCTGTGTGGATGATTTTGCTAACAAAGCCATATTGTGCTTAGTAGCTTCTGCAGGACAAGTGCCACACTGTAATCCACCATTGTTGTAGCTGTTTGCAGGGTTAACACTTGTGGGCTAAGGGAGAAGTGAGGCTACGGCTTCATCGGTTCAGGAACAATGCGTACGGGTTGTAAACACGGAACCAAAACAGAGGCATTCAAGATTTATTCACACCAGCTTTCAAAAATCCCAGTTCCATCCGGACTGAATGTCCAAGAACTTTAGCAGGTGCACCTCAACTCGTCTCTGTGTGGATGAAGCCTCAGACTAAGCACAATAGTTTCAACTGTCTTTTTGGATGAATGTGTCTCTATGTGAATGAGGACACCTGTCATTAAGATTGTGAAGCAAAAATTCACAGATGTCTGCTTGTGTTTTCTATGAAGTACATCCAATAAAATATATTTCTTATTATCTTGCACTTGTTAGCATTGATCCCTTGAAAGATGTGGAAAATGTTGTGTTGCTTTGTCGCTGTATGAAGCCTATATAACAAAGTTGTGCCAGTAGTGACCATTTTTGGTTAGATAGAACATTGGTTTGGCATAAGGTTAGTCATTTCTGCATCTGCATCGTTAGACAAAATACCTGGTACTTACACTTTCTGTATGTCATCCCTTAGTTGTACAGCCGTCACTTTTGATAATTAGGATTTTTACAGTACATATCTGTAAATTGTTTTTTGTAGACTTGTAATACATGTCCACTGCCTTCTTAAAACTGATTGCTGGAAGTTGAAGGCTTGAGCTTGTAAAATAGTATTCATGGAAAGCAATAAATGCTAAAATTTAAAGTGTTTACATGAGTTGTTCTTTTAAGTTCTGAGTATGTTACATACCTGAGAATAATTATCTAGAAGGCTTTGAATTACCTTACCAGCTTACTTTTTACCAGATCTTTTTTTTTTGTTTATATTTTAACTGAGGTAAAAACAACACTCCCAGCCTAGCTTAAAGAAACGGGAAATTGGCACAAGGGGAAATTTGTGCAAGGTGATTGGGAGAGAGAAAATATCAGTTGTGTAAGAGAGGATATGAATCATTTTAATCTGGAGATGACTCCTCGATGGCCTTGATACCTCTATAAGCTAAGATTATCGCTATCCCTGTTGTCAGCACATATCATGGACCAGGAAAGTACTGGGCCAGACCAAGCCCATAAACATTGCAGTTTTTCCTGTTGACGCCATGTTGTTATTTCCAAATAACTCCCAGAGAGTGCCTGACACATTACCTCTGTAATCTGTTGTCAGTGAAACGGACAACAACACAGTTACCATAGACTAAAGTGGAACTAAAGCGGGCAGGCAAGTAAACAGTAATTGGTTGGGATTTCTGGGTATTTTACCTGGATGAATTATCAGACTAGTTATGATCTTCTAATTATGACATATATTACAGAAAGTGGAACACAAGTCATTTTTACCTTCCAAAAAAACAGATGCATGAAAAAGACCCTTATAATTTCCTGTAATGCAACTAAAATGTTTTTTTAAGTCACCTTTGACTTTAAACCTCTGTTACTCAAATAACTACATAGATAAATGAAATGCACCAATTTTGAGACAGATGGGGATCTTCAACTCTTACAAGTAATGCAATCACATCTGTTTGAAGAGGTCTCTGAAACCTGTGTTTGGTGGTGTATACTGCTTCCACACACTTTGTAAACAGCACCTGCATGTTTCCCTTTATTAGCATCGCTATAAACAGCAACACAGAGGAAATCCCCACATGATCTGTGTGTGCACTAATGATTGTGAACTAATTGGTTTTGACAGGTCTTCATTTCAAATCCCTCACCATGTGACATATCGCAGCCTGTGTCTCGTCCTCACTTTCAGTAAGGGTTTGCAACATTCGAGAGCCAAATAACAGTTCTGCCTGGATGGACTTTGATGCCATATTGATACTTTTAATTTTTTCAGATTAACACAACAGTGGGTGCAGTCATTGAGTCTGTAACTGTGTGATCATTTTTATGGATTTTGTGCTGTAGAAGGCAAAGTTAAGACAAAGGGTTAACCAGGTCAAAGACGTGCATGTAATGTAAAAAGAGTCATTTTGGTCCTGGGGAAGATCAAGAAAATCTTCCCATCATGGGTCAGCGCCTGAGTGAAGACAGCGACCCTGACAAGGAAATCGATGTGGCTGAGCTGCAGGAATGGTACAAAAAGTTTGTTGTGGAATGCCCGAGTGGGACCCTGTTCATGCACGAGTTCAAGAGCTTCTTTGGAGTTACTGATAACAAAGAGGCAGCAGATTACATTGAAAACATGTTTCGAGCCTTTGACAAGAATGGCGTAAGTACAAATTTGTATTTGACTCTGTCCTTTGGTCTGATACAGCTATGCTAAGCAGGCTATAATGTAATAGTCTCATACAGGCCAGATTTTCTGTGCTGCAACATGCCACATAGGATAAATCTCAAAATACTAAGATACAGTCATCAAAAGTTTGCTCAGTCATGTTAAAACTTTTCCTCTGTTCACAGGACAACACCATTGATTTTCTGGAGTATGTGGCAGCTTTGAATTTAGTTCTCAGGGGAAAACTGGAACATAAGCTTAAATGGACTTTCAAAATGTATGATAAAGATGGAAGCGGTTGCATCGATAAAACAGAACTTCTTGAAATTGTTGAGGTACTTTTTCACAATTTCATAAGCAGTTTTATTGATTTAGAAAGTTTTCAAGATGTTTCAAATAATCATGATAAATTAGGGGACTGAAATTGATTGCAGATTGTACAGAAGTCATTGTAACACCCTTTCCTGTCACAGTCTATTTATCGGCTGAAGAAAGCCTGCCATGGAGAGCTGGATGAAGAATGTAATCTTCTTACCCCAGACCAAGTGGTTGACCGGATATTTGAACTGGTTGATGAAAATGGAGATGGTGAGTTTGGTTTTTGAAAGTTTAAAAGTTTATTTGAAATAAAATCTGCCTGGCTGCTGCAAGGACCTTGTATGGATGCATACATTAAATGTTGATGAAGTGAAATGAAAGACAATTTCAGATGTACAACAGCAAATTGTTTAATAAATTTGTGAGTTCAGGACTTGTTAAAAGTGCAGTAAAATAGCTTAATTGTCCTTGTTCATTTAGGGGAGCTATCCCTAGATGAGTTCATCGATGGAGCACGGAGAGACAAGTGGGTGATGAAGATGCTGCAGATGGATGTCAACCCCGGGGACTGGATTAATGAACGGAGACGCAGTGCTGACTTTTAAGGCTGGAACCTGGACTGTCAGTCTGTTGGGCACACCCCCAAAACATGATTCACATTGTGATTTTGTACATATTTGTGTATAAGAATCATTCTGCCACCGCACTGTATGAATTGCAAGAATTAGATGTAGATTCACAACAATGCTGTTTTGTTTCTAAAGGGGCTGTGCGTTCAGAAGTCACACTTTTAATCAAGTTATGCAAAAACCATGCAACAGTAGTCTGACCTTATCTGCCGACACCAGTGAAATGTAGATTTGTGGATCTGTTTCTTGCTGCAATTATAAAGCGTGTATTGTATTTTCTTTTGTGTTTGTCATGAATTATGCATAAGTTATACAATAAACAAATTTAAAGATACACTATAAAAGTGTGTTCACATATTCAATGACTTTCTTTTCTTAACCTTGGCATTTGGACTGAAATTTATTTACTTTCTATCAGTTTTTGATGCATTTTAACTTAATATGACAGGATAATGTTTAATGGTATTGCTTTTATAGCCGGATATGAATAAAAATGAATAATTTAATTCGCTTTACCCTCATTATCCTGTTCAGTTGCTGGATCAGGTTGTGAAATGTCATTTTAGAGGGAAAAGCCATTCTATCACAGTGCAACGATAAACTTAAATATTTCTAAAAAATATTAATGGCCAATTTTCTAATATAAATGGAGCGTTATATTTTAGTTTAAGTTCATAAGATCGGGATATAAAGAGCATAAACAAAGTCCTTTTTCTTCCCGTAGAACGTACTTTTGGCATGAGATCTCGTTTGTTCTCGCGACAGGTTTATACCATCCTGCCAACAAATCTAAGTTAGCTGTCTATTTAGCATTAAAGCGATTATCTGCTGTCGTCTTTTTGTGAAGCATACGAGCAACTTTATTTCTTCACGAACAGCTAATCTTCTAGTCGAAAGTGTACGCTGACAGTCCAGTGCAGTGTGAAATTTCCCCCCATAGAGGCTTTTAATATTTTAGTACCGAATCAAATTAGTCGACTAAACCGTAGCTCGTTGTGCCCCATGTCGTCCGAAAGTCAGACACCAGGCTGCACTGATGAAGAGAAGGTAAACCTTTGCATGAAAGTATGTGTTTAACATGCTATAAAAGAGGATTCCTGTAGTTGCTCCCTTCCTCGGGCGTCTACGTGGTGTTTCTATTCTGTTTTGTCCCATGGTGTATCGCTGCCCCCTTCTGGCTAGCTGGCGGACGACAGCTGGAGCCTGGATTATGTCACGGGGGACCTGTTCTCCTGCCCAGCGGACGAGGCTTTGGCCCACTGCATCAGTGAGGATTGCCGCATGGGGGCAGGCATAGCAGTGATGTTCAAGAAAAAGTTCGGAGGGGTGTCAGAGTTAAAGGAACAGAGTGAGTCGGTTTAGTTTTGTAAAATTAATTTGAAAGTACTGAAACCTTTGTCATCATTTTGTGAACACCCCGCATTTGTACCACATGGTATTTTGTATATTTTAGAAACAAACGAATTTCTTATAATAAATTGTAGGTTGTATTTTTTTTTTTTTACAAATAGTAAAAGTTTGATTTTTATAATTTTTTAAAATCATGTTTTTCCTTTCTGTATTTCCAAACAGAAAAGCTGACAGGACAGTGTGCTGTACTGACAAGAGACAAACGCTTTGTCTACTATCTGGTAAAGCTGTTGGGATTAACTAATATTCGTACTGTAAAATCCTTTATTCCAAAGTGCAACAAATTTGACTTTTTAAAAATAATTTTATCACAGATCACAAAGAAAAAAGCCACCCAAAAGCCCACCTATGAGTGCCTGAGACAAAGCCTGGAGGACATGAAGTCTCACTGTGTAAAGAACGGAGTGACAAGAATATCAATGCCACGGTTTGTACCAGCTACACTCATTTTGTAAACTCTCTATAAACGTTTGTAAAGATTTTGTGCAGATTTGGTCAAGATCCTCCCTCCCTCCCTCTGACAGCATTGGGTGCGGCCTGGACCGACTGGAGTGGTCAAAAGTGTCAGAGATGCTGAAACAGATCTTCAAATGTACAAACATCTCCATTACAGTCTACAGCCTTCCCCAGAAAACAGAGACCGCGGTGATGAATGAAAACATGCGCAGATGATCCACCGACATATTGTAATTTTCACTTTTTGCAGTTTTCTGTAATACTGTTACAGTTAGGGACATTAGTATTTTTTTTGTTTGCACATATGTAAAAAATTTAATAAATGAAAATAAAGTTTTTGTTTTTTTTATAAAATCCAAGCCCGCTGAACCCATGTGACTTTCTGCATATAAATGACACAAAATTCTACAGTTCAAGTCTTAGCAACGTGTAGTAAGT
>JBBDHI010000014.1:5412405-5423007 GCA_037177115.1 Craterocephalus stercusmuscarum
AGCATTTAAGAGGCAATGCCATATTTTCTGAATTGGGATGTCCTGCTGTTATTGTAGTTTTTTGTGTTTCCCATTGTCAATTAATGAAGAAGGAAATCCTAAAGAGAGAGACTTTAAGCAGATATTTCTGATAAACAAGGATGTTTTTTTATTTTAAAAAATGAGCCATGCAGGTTACATAAAATCTACATTTTAGGGCCAATTTAACATTTAGAGGCAGAGAGAATGTGTGTAAACTATAACTGAAGCACTTCTCATCCAGACATCAGGAAACCTAGCATAAATAATTAGAACGGTCGTTTTTTGACTGGGTGAATGACAAAGCGGGATATTGAGTTTGACATGCAGATCAACTGATAATCAGCAACATAATGAGAAATGCAGTGACTTGATTCTCCTTCATTTCAGTTTTGGGAATAGCTAAGATGCAACAGAAGCAAGTCACCATCCTGTTACAGATGCAAAATGGACCCCCAAATTATAATTACATATACTGTTTAAACAATAATATTCAAAGATGTATTAATTGATACTATTGTGCATCAGATATGGAAAAATGTGTTATCTGAGCAGAGATAGTCAGAGCTCGGTATTCTGCAAACTGAAGCTACGCCTTCGTCAGTGATTACTCAGACACACCCGCCTTCAGTCCTGGGAAGAAAGGCTTTGCATTATTGAAGTATGAATACGGGACAATTTGTCTCTGGAGAAGGTTAAGTGTTACACCAATGAAGGCTAAGGACCCCAAGACAAGAGGGAGAATCATCATCATCATATATCCCATCTTTTCTTTTCTTTCCTCTTTTTACCGTAACACATAGAGTGGAGGGGTGAAAGCATGAGGTCGCTTATTATATTTGATTTCTATCTTCAAAAAGAAACACTAAAATGGCAAACATCTGGATCGAAAGCTAATTTACATCACGCATCATTTTACCTGCACTTCCTAATCTATCATTCACAATGGAAATCCACCTGGACTCTATAGGATCAATGTTGTACTATCCTCCTCGGCACGCAGTAACCAGTGGCTTTTGACACAGAGCAGATGGTGTGCCATACAGTGATTTACTGCTGCATAACTGGGGTTGCAGTACTTTTTGTGAGCCTTTCTCCTCCTGAATTATTGATTGAATCCTGTCATTTGGCTGTGTAAGATTTCACATACTGCCAGCTGAGTGTAGAGATTGTGTGTGTGTTATGCGTTTCTGCAAGGCTGTCTGGTTTTTAATTGTCCGAAGATTATCTTAGCTCCCATCTGTTGGGATGCAGATGAGGTAAAAAAAAAGAAGAAAAAGACTACTTTAATGATGAAGTCTGTTCTAATGTGGTGTGTTGATGTTCTTGGGGCTATTTCAAAACCTGGCATTGTTAGAGAGTGATGAAGAGCTGGACAATAGCAATCTGT
The DNA here is from genome assembly GCA_037177115.1 of Craterocephalus stercusmuscarum. Taxonomy (NCBI): domain Eukaryota; kingdom Metazoa; phylum Chordata; class Actinopteri; order Atheriniformes; family Atherinidae; genus Craterocephalus; species Craterocephalus stercusmuscarum. Next base: position 5,413,814 of record JBBDHI010000014.1, read on the forward strand.
CATTTGCTTAAAGAACTGGATGACATTATGCGTGGATTTGCATCACTGCTGCATCAGACAGTCATAAGCAATAAGAGGGCACTTTCTAAATGTATTGAAAATATGATCATACAGCATTTTTTGCGTTTCCTTGGAATAGCTATTTCATTAGAGGCTGCAGTTGTTGTTAGCCAGTCCAAAATCGACATTTTATAGCTGTCTAACTGTTTTGCTTCCCTGGTTTTCACTGCAGCATCCAGCTGGTATAATTTGATGAGCTCATGAAACCATCCCATGTTAGAAAGTGTGGCTCTCTCGTTGGTTTCAGAATGCATTCTGGTCAAAATGATTAAACAAGTTGTGGCAACATTTACCGGCTAAGACCAAAAAGCTTTGCACCGTATTTGGAGACATTTCTTTGTGAAATCCCTGTTTCGGTACTTTCTACCATGTCAGAAAATGGATGTCATCAAACTTTTGGAAGTAAGTTGATTAAACTGGACTGAAAAAGCTGCCTTCCAAACCAATACGTAATGGATTTGCTGGGTGTAAACTGGATGGATTGCAGTGAGATTTGGTGAAATTTTAAGAAGGATAAAGACCAGCGACTTTGATGACACTTAAGGTTTTTTTTTAAATAAAGTATCCTACCAGTTGGGTTTCATGCCTTTCTGTGGAATTTAGCTTTAATCTACCACCACCATAACAACACAGTTCTAGCTGCTCAAATCCACTGGAGGAATGACTTTCTAATCCGCATCAGCAATAGTTGGAGTCTAAGTGGAATTTCGTTGCCCACTAATGGGCTTAATGGTGATGATGATCAAAGTACATCTCTGATGTTAACATCATGAGGATGTTATGTATTAAGTGTTTGTGTTGGTATTCTGATGCTTAACTCATGCAGTCATGATAATTTAACTGAGTTATCTACATGGTTTGGTCCAATAAGGTGTCACTGTGACTGAATCTGGCTTTAAGCCGGAAAATAAACTAGATTTAATATCTATTAAAAAGTCCTTCTATTGCAGGAGAAAGACCAAACTCATAATTACTTAGAAATCTCCATTACCATGTGACTAAATCATGCACCCTTTATAAACTGAAATGAGTTATAACTACTTTAAAAGTAGAGGAAGCTTCGGTTCAGTTTAGTAAGGAGACGTATGTCAACTTTACCAAATACAAAAATAAATTTTGCAAATTGATTCTGATTCTTAAAAAAGAGAGAATCACAATTCTCACTTGAATGTTTTTTTTTCCTGACACCCCTCTAAGTTTTATCTATAGGGCAACCAGCTCAGACTCCATGCGGTTCATAGCAGTTTGCTGCTGTAGAGTGATAAGTGCACAATTACCGTTGTGTTTCTAACAGGCATCGATTGGTCTTGTCCTCTCCATCCCTCCCACCATTGATTGTTGATGCCATTCTCAGATTACAAGGCTATGTGAGGGCAGGTGCTAATACACTGCTGCCTGGCTGGAGGAACAGCCCATATATATTATTTGTCTTTGATTTCTGTTATGAATGGCAACAAATTCTGCAGTGGTTATAATATGAAACATCAAAAAGAAAACGACTGCATTCGTAAATGGATCCATTTAATCTAATATGAATAGTGCATAAAGCTGCTGTGGAGCTAATGACTGCAGATATTCATAAATATCTCATCTTTCAGCTGAGAAATATCTCTGGGTTTGACTGACATCAGCCAGAGTGACCTTGCAGATTTTAAATGGAAAATATAATAAACTTCTCACAAAAAGTCGGTAAATTTGTTTGCTTGATTATTTCTTTGTTGTAACAAATCTTCAAAGTAATAAATTTTGTACGACTGGAAAGCCTGTTTATTTCTCTTCATACTGTCACACTCAGTTGGTGTTTGTGCAGCATTATGTGCACACTGAAGGCCAAGTTCCATTTACCAGAGGGGTGCCAGAGACGGTCAGAGGAGTGTCAGAGTCTCAAGAAGATGACGCCACACAAAAACTGTTGCTCACCTTGTCAGCACTTTTGAACTGAAGGCAGCCTTCTACAGATTTGCAAAGTTTGCCAATCTCTGGTGCCACATGGCTGCCAGGAGTCCCGTTATATATGCATAAAACTGTTCAATTACCAATATGTCTTGTTTTTTCAGACTTCAATCTTCCAATCCTATAAATGACACCAAACAAGAGCCAATAGCAGAATAAGCCATTTAACATTGGCAGAGAAGATATGTCAGGCTTTTCATGGGCTCAACCAGAACACACGACTCTCTGCTTATCCCTCAAACACATTGTCCTAACAAACATGCTAACATTTAAAAATGAAAATAAACAGGCTTTCTAGTTATACAGAAGCATTGCTGCAGCAAAGATATCCCCGTTCACCTATCGATTTATTTTTTGTTTATATGTATGTATTGGCTGTGGTCAGCTTTTTTCGCTGAGTGAGGGGCTCAACAATAAAACCTCTGTAATGAAAAGCTGTTCTCCATTTGCATCAAAGTACTAAATGAGAGACATCCTAAATGTTTCCTCCCATCATCTTGTTATATTAACTGCAAGCCAAGGCTTGATTGAAAACAGAAACTGATTAATTGCTCAACCTCAGTAGATATTTTCCAACACAGCGGTGTTGTGAAACTCAATCTAAGAAAATGATACTGTATGAACACAGTGAAGCTATAAAGACATGCTTGTTGTGTGGAGGCAATTACTTGATTACATGAAATTAAAGAAACCCTAGAATGGTAGTACTGACTTGTCATTTTAATTAGAGACAGGGATGTTTTAAAAGCACAAGTCTACCTCTCTCTGCTCTTCCCTGTGCAACTGTGTTTCAAAGGTCAGCGTCTAATTTAGTTTTTAATGAGCACTTAATTGAAATATACTCTCTGTCTACTTTACAGATGATCTCAGTTAAATATTGCAATGTTATTGGGTCAAATCTTTCCATCGCTCATCAGGAGACAGTATTCTTTGAAGGTGTTTTTTTTTTAAATATGAGAAATGTGGTGAAAAGTAACGCCATTCTTTTTAAAAACAGAGTAATGGTACTGTTAAATACACAGGTGAACAAACTGTCAGAGGAGTGTGAGGCCATTTTCAGCAGTTAAAACTAAAGTAATCTCTTTTATTCATGTGGAAGTCGTCAATTAAATACATGTTCAGGCTTTAAATGAGAGATCATCATAGTGGGAAGCAACAACTTCCAATAAGCCTACTAAAGCCTACTTAAGACTGTTGTTGCTCATCTCTATGCACAGGATAATAAATAGGAGTTCCTCACTAAGTGAAATTTTTAGTCTCAGCTGAAAGAGTTTCTTTAACAGTTGCTTATTATTCCATTTTTTTATTTTTATTATTTGTTCAGCCAATTAGATGGGTGTCGTGTCTGCTGCTTTATGCTGTGGCCTTTACTGAAACGAGGGTGGTTTGAGGTTACAACAACAAAAATCAGCTTTTATGAGGCACAAGAAGATCCTCACCGGGGGTTAGCTGTCACACCTAATCTGTGTTTGACTAATGGCGCTGGGGTTTCCGAGATTTGGGCCTGACTCATAATGGAGTTCTCTGCTGGTCTGAAGGTGAAGGATCCCCATGAGCGGCTGCTTGCGGCTTGTCTATCGTTTGTCCTACATTATCCCTGACCGCAACGCAAGGAGCAGAAGAGAATATTTGTCCTCATCTGACAGGTTTTTTATCCGCAACTTCTGCAGTTTTATAACAACACCGTGCTCTTCATTTTGAGACGTTTCAGAGTGACAAATCCTTACGTGATATTAGATCATCAAGGACGTACGCCAAGGAGACGAACTGTTGGTTTTGCAGGAGGAATGTGGCACACCAAGAGGGTGAAATGTTCCTCCAGCTATAGATAGATCTTGGTAGGTAATATGGTTTATTATGTTGAGAGCTGCTGTCCAAAAGAAATAACTGCTTTGCAGAGCACATTACTAAAGCCCAGTTGACATTTATAGGAGTTTGTAGGTTCCCTGGGGACTTAGTTGTTTTTCCAGTGTCACGCTGTTTTCAAGAAGCATGTAACACAAAGATGTTGAAATCTGGATAATTCTCTTTGCCTTTTTTCACAGACCACTCTTCCTTAAATGTGGGCAAATTTACATTAAGCAACAGTTAGAACAGCCTGCAAATCATTTATGATCAAAAGCAGGAAGTGAATTGACAAGTTTCATAGTTTATCTAATCATATTTCGTCCTCATGTCGCGTGTGGTTTGTAATGTTATGTTTCATTCAGCGGGCGGGCGAAAAAAAGGGAAGCAATTAATCTGGAATTGTGTGTCGTTTCGTCCCTGCTGTTGACCATTACTCTGGGACTGGATGATGAATTGCCTTATTTCAGCACATAAACACAGGTCTTGTCTCCCAGAGGAGCAGGTAGCTGGAGGAAAGTAGGCACTCTCTACCAGGATTTATGGACAGTAGGTTTGTGAAAAATGGCACTTTCCTCAAACAAGTGCAGTAAGATCATTGTTTTTCAAAAATCTCCAAAGATGTGGGTTGGGATGAGGTGAGCAAATCCTTGTTGTTGGCATTTATGCTGTGTCATGCAACTGATCTAGCAATTACTTTTTAACTGCTGCCAGACAAGACACTGAAATTGATTTGATGCAGCCATTTTAGATTTAACCAAAATTTAACCTGCTCTTATAAATTGAATGTGATTTCTGCTAGACGTTAATGCCGGGTATTCTCACACCATCAGGGTTGTGTTTACACTAAGTGTTTAGATCACTCTTTTCATTATTCCTGTATCCTTACACAGTTTGTGCGTCAGTCCCTCGGCTTTATAACGAGCTAATCGCTCTCAGAGTAAAGGTGGACGACACCAGAAAGCCTTCAGGGCAAATTTAGTGATTGCGATTCGAAACCAGAGAATACTTGGATATAATCTCTGGCAGATCTTTGTTCTGCGTTCGGTACTGATTGATTGATGAGTTATGAATAAGATTTAAGCTTTCTGTGACAAATGTATAGGTACCAGTTTGTTGCATTATTTGTAGTGTAAATGTTTTTATGATCAACCTGTTTTACAGGAGTTTTAGGCTGATTAATACCTGATTTACTCTTTGATTGAAAAAACAATCTCCTCCTGGACCTCAGTCTAAGTTTCTTCTTATGTGTTTATGCAACCTGAATGAAGTTAGGAGTTCATATCTAGTTAGGCTAGGTGTTTGATATTCACAAATGTAGATTAGCCAATGCTACAACAAACATCTTTAGAAATCTGTACGGTGAATCAAAACACCAGGCATCAAACCAATTACTACGAACAGGAACTGGTTAGCAATGCAATCACTGACCACCGCCAGAGAATGATTAGCACAGTCTTCAGTATCCACAAGAGCAAAAAGTTTATTACACAGCAAACAGCAACTCAGCATCATACCAGAGGTGACTCCAGACAACAAGTGGCTAGCTTGAATCTTTAACTTTTAATTATGCTAACCTAGCAGAAAGGAATGGTTTAAAACATAATAAATAAATGGCTGAAATGACTTGGATGCATTTCTGAGCAAATGGTGGATATAGAGATACAGATTTGTCTTTTAAATTTCTTTCAAAGTAAGTCAGAGATCCTCTGAGCTACGTGTTTTCAGGGTATAAAAAATTACAACACACAATACCTCATAAGCACTTGAGGCTTGATTCAGCTTTCTGAGTCATTCTCAGAGTTGTTAACCTTTCTTTATACAGATCGTCCTACTGAGAAACGCAGTCTTATTTACAAGAGCGACGTGTTAGCCTAACATGTAGGAGAAGGTTTGATGGACAAAACCATTTCAGTCTTGTCTGTGAGTACTGTTTGTACCGTAGCATGACGAAGCTAAGGTGCCATCAATTTCTTGTTTCTGCTGACTGTAAAAGACTCCCCCAGTTAGCAATCTGCCATGTAAGCAACCACCCACCACGCTCCTCACCCCACACCTTCTGGGAAACCGCTTGGCTTCTACGACCTCTATATGATCAAAAGAATGACGCTCAAACACAGAAATAAAAAGAATAAAATAAATAAATCATCTTCTCTTTATGAGTAATTGTTTCATGACTTGAAAATTGCTTACAATATACATCATTTTTTAAAAAGTGTGCACCGGTTGAACTGGGTGGGAATTTCTCATCTGACCAGGACACACTCATTCTGGAGCAACTTGTTATAATCTTAAATCAATCCCTTCCTAAATATGTTTTTGTAGTATAGTTTGTTGTAAATATGCAGTCTTAAAAACATATTTATCTGCTATAATATAAAACAACAACCCATATCGGCCACTTCTATCTCCCATTGGTGAATCTCTCACAGATTCGGACTCCAGGCTAAATGACCGATCTTCATAAATCCACCTGAGTATGATCATGTTACAAATGACCTGCTGCTGCTGATGGAAAAGCTGCTCTATCACTGTGTCACATCACTTCACAGTTTTGAACACTGTCATTTCTGTCCGTCAATTTTTTTTTATGCAGCTATTTCAGATCAAATGGCCTTTTGCGTATGCGCATGCATGCGTTCATCCATCTGTGTGTACTCATGTTTGTGTGAAAATATGCGTCTGTTATCCGAAGGCAAGTTGTTTAATGTGTTTGCCTGCCTTCTGGCTCAGTGTTAAACCCCTGCATTGCAGCACTGCCAGTGGGATTTCAGCAAGCACAGCCCCCCCTTTTTTTTCTCCCTCTCTAACCCTTCATCCTCACAATAGAGAGATTAAATTTGGGCCAGATCCCTCCTGCGCAGAAAGCTCCCAACTCACACATGCACATCTTCCAGTGTTCATATGCTATGCTTCAGAGACCCTGGGCAGCTGAGAGCCCCCAAAAGTCTCCTGTAGCAACAGTCCTGGAGAGCCACGTGTCTTAGAGACAGACACTGACCGAGGGAAAACGGGAGACAGAGAGAGAGAGGGGAAGAAAGCGTGGAATCCTCCAGGGGTTCGGCAATTCAAGTGTTGTCTGCGAAGCTGCACAGTGATTTTGTTAAAGAATGGAGAGGCACTGGTTTGATGCTGGGTTACGGGTGGTGTTTGGTACTATTCATTGAGCAGCTCAGTTTGGGAGTAAGAATAACCAGAGGATTTTTTTCTGTTGGGCAACAATGGGATTGAGAAAAACCTTCTTCAAAGGCTCCAACTGTGATTTTATTTAATCTCTTAGATGAGCTAACGAGTCAGTAGAAAAAACAGCCAACACAGACATCCAAACAAATATTCCTTTTAAAGGGAAAAACATGCTTTTAAAAACTGGAAATTTTGGAAATGGTTTCGTATGATATCAACACACAAGTAAATCTGGCTTCTGTTTGTTATTAGTATACTGAGCAGCACTGTTACAAATCCATCTTTTGATCCTATTCACGAAGCATTGAAACGCTTCAGTTTTGATTAACAGTTAAAAAGGGCAAGTTATATTTTTTAATGCTTGGGTTTAATAATTGATCCAAAATCATGAAAGCTCCATTGAAAGTGTGTTTTCAAAGCCATTTCAAAACCAGGTTCAGCCTAGATTCAAACTAGCATTTATCACAATAATAAAGCAAGGTGAGAGCCAAGGTTATCATCTGCAGTTTGGAGAAAAATATCTGTTCTTGTGGATAAAACAAGACGTAATTCGGTACATTTATTAAGCTACAGTAACTGCGTCAGTTATTCAAGCAAGTGTCAGGGGCATGTGCTGAAGATTTATGCCGTATTTTCCATGAGCTTGTATTTAACAGCAATTATTTGGGGTAGCTGTAGTTACAAGGCCAGTGCTGACCTCCAGTGATTTGGCTGGTGGGTGTCCGATCTGATGTGGCCGCAGTTCCAGGCTGGATCGCAGAATGTCACGTGAATGTCATCATGAAATTCTCTTTTGATTTTCTTCTGCATAGTTTGATCCCTTGGGGACATAAACAGGTCTGGGAGGATGCAATCATGTTCACCAAGAAGCAATTCCCTCTAACGTGATTGTATCTGAGAATATGCACATTAGAGCCTGTTGTCTCTGTCAGCTGGCACAATTACAATCTTTCCAGATTTTATTATGTTTGTCCTTGTGGGGTTGCGTTTACTCCTGTTCAGAGGTTATTTCACTATGTAGATGTGATGTGCAAGAAGACTTACTGGGAGATGTGGAATTCTAATTAAACTTAGTGGTGTGTTTTTAAGTAAAATATTTTCACCTATATACTTTTTTCAGTGACGCAGTGTTGGGGTCACGCTGAAACTTTTCTCTTCTCCAGTCACTGCTGCATTTCAGCTAGCTACAAACAGCTCCCTTTGACATTTTTATTGTGTTCGACTGCAAGTATTTCACTGTAGAGGTACATAAAAAGCCTCCCAGTCCCCACTCTTTCATACACTCAGAGGAAGTTTTTCATGTAATGCTGATGTTTATCACCATTCATCTAGTTGTCTAGAAATTCCTTAGGCAGGGTCATTTACCACCAAAAAGTCGTCAGCACTCGATGTGGAAAACACTTTCTTCATTCTAACTGACTGGTTTCGGTACATGGGGTTACCAAGTCCAAATGAAGGATGGGTCGGAGCGCTGTCGCTCACTTAAACAGGATTTTCTTTGTGGGAAAATAAATGGTTTGAGTATACTTAGAAGAATAATCATGCTGTATGAATGCGCAAACCTTGCAGAGGAAACTTATTCTTAGAGATGGCACATTAAAATTTTATGAAGTGTTTTTCCTCACTGAAGTTCACAAGTTGGTTATCTCTCCCTGTGGATGTCTCTCATGATACAAGTACAATAACACAATTAAGTCATGAATCATGAAAGTGATTGATTTGTTAAAACGGGAATAAAATTGCTCCTGAAATAGAAACAAAATCCCCAAAAATCTGACAGCAAAGATAGAATCTCACCTCTGAAAGTTGATTGGTGCTTTTATCAACAGGACTTACTGAGGATTTCAGTGTCATATCATAATCATAATATAATATAAATATGGTATTTTAGATACAAATATTTTAGTGTGTGTGTGTGTCTGTGTGTGTGTGAGCATGTGTGTTGTGTGTATGATGATAAATGTAAAAACTGATGAACAGTTTTTGTTTTTGAACTTGTTTTCATTTCATTTCCTACGTCTGTTTTTATGATGTAAAGCACTTTGAGATGCTTCGTGTATGAAAGGTGCTATACTGTAGAAATAAAGTTTGATTTGATTTGATCTGATTTGATTTAGTAAAATATTAAAAACAAAAATAATTTAGTCTGTATC
>JBBDHI010000014.1:5811068-5822336 GCA_037177115.1 Craterocephalus stercusmuscarum
GTCCAGTAAACACTGAATTATTGGAAGTCATCTCCACATCAGACCCCAGGAAGAACAGATGCTTTAATGCAGCTAATTGGGATCCCAATAAACAAATAATGTTCAGCATTCAGGTGATGGTGTTGCAGAGAACATGCTGGTGCATCTTACCCTTGTGTCTTCCTCTCTCCACAAAATTTCCTGTTCTGCCTCATTGAGCTCTTCTGAAGGATCATATGTGTAAACTGGTAACAGCTGATGGCGAAGTCTGTCAATTCTAAGGAACAAGACAAAATGATTCATTTAATGAGACAAACTGAGTGACAGAAATTAGTCATTTTAAAAAGGTTCAATCCATGCATCTGAGTCTCACCTCCTCTTCCTACGTAAATACATAATCTGGAAGAAACAGAATGGAAGATGTTACATAAACTGTATGTAAATCTGTATAGCTTGTAGTGCAGTAGACTTTGCCACAAATGGTGTAATTCTGCAGAATTTCCTGACATGACAGATTTCCCTCTCTCCTATAGAGTCCAACAAATCACTTACCACAGCTGCAGCAATTCCAGCAACAGTTATGAGGAGGAAGGGCACCAGCACATAGCCGACTGTCACACCCCCATCTATGATGGCAGGGGTCTGAGTAGTGCTGTTCATCGTAAATGTTCAGGAAAGAGGGACGCAGGGGGCTGCTTGTGCAGGGTCTTTGTACAAGCAGCAAACCCCCTGTTTATGGCAGACACTGTGCAGCGGCTCCCTTGTCAAGCTGCCCCCTTGTTTATGCCTCATCCTCGTCGTTCATGTGACTTCCACATGGTATCGCTGCCCTCCCTAATCAGCGAGAAATCTGAGGGAAACACGGAATGAAAGGAATTTGCAAACAGTTACCTGCCTATCAAATAAGATGTGAGCTTGCACAGTAGTAGTTCAGCCATTAGGGGAAGAAGACCATAATAAGTCTATGTGATAAACTGGCAAATCTGAGAAGGATTAACATTCAAAGAGGCCAATTGTAACTCAACCATGCAGCTGATGTGTTTACAGAAAGCGTCTTTTATGTGCTATGGTCAGTTGTTTCACAGAGAACTCTCTAGATAAGAATAGAACTTAACCCCCAGTGATTTACTTTATAGTATAAAGGTGTCGCATAGAAATAACTGCTATAAAACTGTCCACCAGCGTTATAAACCACAAAGATAGCTAGCGTAAATTGTACGGGCAAAATGGCGATTTCTTTTTGTAAACAGGCTGAAGGAAGTGCTGAGCACAAAGCAAGGTTGAGCTGTAAGTAAATATATCACGCATTGTTTTGTTTTCGAGTAAATTCTAACTCACCGTGCAATGTCAAAAGCGTCCCTGCCGAGCGCGGTGTTCAGCTGCAGACTGGGGAACTTCCGGAAGCTCTTGCGACAACAACCCAACTTCCTGTATGAAACCGTCAGAACAAAAGCACGGGAATTACAGAGGTGGAATCTGGGCGAATACCCTTAAATATTCTTCTTAAATCTTAAATATTTGGGTTTAGCACAAAAAAGTAGGGACATTTTTGTTGGGGCGATTATTTTCAATGTCAAAAACAATGTTTACAGATATTAGAAAATACAGAATGACAAACACTAAAAGTCCTGAATCTCACATACTGTAGGAAAGACCACATTACTCATATTGCATAATACGCAAAGGCAAGTTTATTTGTATAGCACATTTCATGTAGGCCTACAGGACAACTGAAGGTGCTTCACATAAAAAAAGAAGTTTAACAGCAGGGTGCAGAGGAAGCATTAAGAAGTATTGAAAATAAAAATTAACTAACACAATAATGAACAACAAAATAAAGGAAACCCTCAGAGATGATAGGATAAATCACTTGTTTTCATAAAAGGCTGGAAATAGAATTTTTTTTAGCCCTGATTTAAAACTCCTGGCAATTTCAGCCGACCTGCAAGTTAACAATACATAAACAAAGAAAGAGAGGACAGAGTTCATTTTTGAGTTCCGATGCCATGTGCAATGTAACAGTAAACATTGGGAAGAGATAATTATAATGCACATTCTTAATAAGATGCATAAGTTGAAGAACTGTAGTAAATGACTGTGATGTGTGCAGTTGAAAAACAATGCAGGTTCTTCTTCTTTGTTCCTTTTGCTGGTTGTACTGTATGTGAGCTATACTGCTGAAGCTCCCTTCAGAATTTCTGCTGGTACTTCTCTGTTTGCTCCTTTGGGGAACACATCCACAATGTTTCTAAAAATGTAGTGAATTATGCCCAAAATGAATGCAGAGCACAGTCAGAAGGCTCTGTCCGTATGAATATTCAATGTTGTCCATAAATGAGCCCTGATCCTTGAATACAGCTTCTAGGCAGATTCTGGATTCGTCTCTGAACAAAACGTTCCTTCACATGTGCTCATTTTGCCAACAGCAGTGCATACAGGCCTGACAGTGAAGGGCAGTCATGGCGGGCCTGATAGCAGCCCTTAGAGACTGGAGAGCTGCTGTCTGCAGTTTGGAGATGGTATAAGGCTCACCCCCCAACAATGCTGCGTACACCCTAAACATTTATTTATTTATTTATTTGTTGTACAGGGAGAGAAGTACAACAAAGAAGCAGATTTTGAAAAGATGCTTGTACTATGAAATTATATCCACTAGATGTCACTAAGCATATGTGGGTCATGTGGGAGGGATGCCTATGGTGCGGTTTCCTTGTGCAAGTAAACTTAAACTTGGTCATTTAATGATATCATTAGTTATTTTTCTTAATAAAACATAGTATTATAAACCAGTGGGTGCCAGAGTTAGCATGCATCTCCTTGGTAAGTATAACCCAGACAGACAGAAGGAAACACTGAACTCTCTTCATATTATGGAAACAAGAGAAATGACTTGTAAAGAAAAACTGCCATACTGTTTTTGAACCTAGATTATTTAAATTTTTTCACACTTTGAAGTGATTGTTTTTTTTTTTCGGTTTGAATGCAGAATAGCATTAAATCCATTATATTAAACTGTTTAAATTTTGTATAGCCTATATTTGATAAAATGATAGAAATTCTGGAGCATATCTATATTTTACCTAAATTTATTCCAAATAATGGTTTTTCATAAAATGAATAGTTGGGTAAGAGTGTGACTGGAGAGAAACAGAGTTTGCTGTTGAGGATTTGTATAAATCGTTGATAAAAAAAAAAAGTTAGTGCTCATGAGAATGAGACCAAAAACAGGATGTGGTTAAATCATTTGAAAACATTTGAGTCTCAGCTCACAAAAGAAACTTTCCCTCTTTTACAATTGTTTGTGGTGGGAGTTCCACCAGAGATAAATAATAGATGAGTAAAGATTCTTGTGGGTGAATTTGAGAGCCAATGGTGATTGTTAATTCTCAGTGTTGTAAAGTATATAATTATGCACACAGCCTAAACAATGGTGCAAGCATGCAACCCAAAACCCAGCAGGTGAACAGATCTTACAAATTCACCTGAACTGAATGAGCCAGTGGCCACGCATCAGGCAGCCAAAGGACGAAAACAATCCGTCCACCCCCTCCTTCCCAGTGTAATGCGACGTGGGAGTGGTTTACAAGAAGAGGGGGCGACACCACCTCCCAACCTGCGTTTCTCATTGGTTTGACAGTGGATGTCACATATGGGGCTCTCCCCATCCATTTAAAAGATATATATATATATATATATTTTAAAAAAGGTACATTATGTAAGTAAAAAAAATCTTTATACATATTGCCCTTAAACATTAACCAAGTATAAATTCCACGCTGGTGAAATCAAAGACTGATGTTTTCATAATAATATATTTGGCAAAGCTCGCCTATCCTAGCGTTGGGAGGGAGATTTTTAAAGTCGCCTTTTGAAGTTGCAGCATTTCATTCGTTTCCCTGCAGCCCGTTTATGTCGTCCATTGAGAGTAAAAGCTGGGCCATCCCCCTAACGCGCGTCTGTGCTGTGGAGCTCCCCCTTGCTGTGCGCATCGTGATCTCGTGGATGCAGTCTTGCAGAGAACGCAGGGTCACCTTCTGTCACTGCAAGGGGAAATACTGAATAATTTGGAGCAGATCTTACTGGGTAGTAGTGCAACAGAGCAGCAGCAGCAGTAGCATCTCCGGTAAGTTAGTCTGTGCGTGTGTGTCTGTGTTTACTCCGCGTTGATGCCACATTGCTGCACTGCGATCAGAAGCTCAGCATCATTTTAGCAAAGGGCGATGCAGGGAGAAATAAATCTCGTATCATCCCAATGATATCTCGTCTCGCGTCTCCTCTACTGCAGTACTTTGCCAACTAAATGGCTACCACCGATTCAGTGGCAACGCTTTAGCGTTTGTAGTTTTATGCATGCGTCATTTTACATGATATGCCGTTGTTTGCATACGCCAAGGTTGATGATGACCGTCTTGCATCATCCTGAATTAATATTTGCTGCTTTTCTTACAAGCAAAACTACACTATTGACTCGTGTAGTTTGGTTCCAGATCGCGCAATGTCCTTGTATCCCGTTAAACTGTGGAACGATCCGGGATTTGTTCCTCCTCTACAGCTTTTTTTTTTTTTACTAACAGTATCGCCTAATTGTCATGGTGTTCAAATGTTAAAAAAATTAACAGTCTGTGCACTATTCTTTGCAGAAACGCGTCTAAAACTGTCGTTATAAACATCCAATATTATTGGCATTTTATATGTTTTCGATGCAGGCCATAAGGCTGAGAAGGGATTGCCATTTTCTGCTCCTTTCCATGCGCCAAAGGGGTAAACAAGACTATGAATATGAACTCCGTCGATCAAGGAAGGCGCATCACCACTATTTGGATTATGACATTAATTACAATTTTTACAGGTGCAAATACGTTGCTTGATGAACAGAAATTACCCTGTCCTGTGTTTGAGCATTTCTTAGTGAAATGGACGCGAATGTTAATGAGAACACTTTGCTCTCGCGTTATGTAATTGGTTGTCACAGCACAGCGAGGAGCCATCTCTAGCGTCATTGTTTTTTTTACTCTAACAAACCAACAGCACCACAGAGGAGGAGCATCCCGCTTTCTACATGGGATTAGGTGCATGTGGTCTTTTAATCATTCATCAAATCTGCTCCCTTGCTGAAATGCATCCAGGCTTACAGCTAGCTAAAGTATCTCATAGCCACGTTCATCTTTTGGGTAGCAGACATGCCATCTTATGCTGTGATGATGTGTTTCAGGGGCTGCTTTAATGGCAGCTTCATGAGGCGTTACATCCCCTCCACACAAAAAAAAAAACAAAACAAAAAAAACCTGCAGCTACTGTCATCACCCGAAACATCTAATCACACAGTTTCTCTGTGTAAGAGAAGGCGCAGGACTATTTCGTGTTTTCATCAAAAACCCTCTTGCAAAGTGTTTGTAATGACAGATGTCAGTCAGGTCGCGTTGCGCCCGCCTCAGCTTGTTTTTTGGAGCTGTCCGTGGTGCTGAATTCACTGTTTGCCGGAGTTCACGTCTGTCAGCAGCCAAGGTGCCCCCAAGAGAGGCGGCAGAGAGGAGATGATGATACAGCCATGGGGGTAATCGAATTGCATTGCTGAGAGGGGAGTTAAAGAGAACTTGCTATTTATTAGCAGACTCCTTGGTCTTTAAAGTGAAGATAGATCGAATCTCTATATACTCATCTGTCTATCTATCATGATTGTGTGGAAGACAGTGGTCTATCATGTCCTTTAATGGTGTTTTAATGCCTTCTCAGCATTGACACCAATTTATCTTTACAGTTGTCAGAACCAAATGGAGGTATTGAATATGTTGACAGATTTATCATTAGATCATCCTTCTTTTAAAACTGACATTTTTCTGATATGTAACCATTTGTTTTTGGGCAAAGTAGCCTACAAGATTTCAGACTGTTTAGATGATCTCTTCAAGGTTGGGTGCTACAAACTAAGGGCTGTAAAAGGTATTTTGACATATTTGTTTGGTCATGTGGATAGAAAATAATGCAACCCAGCCATAAACTCCTGTCATGAAGCCTATTTAAGTCTTAAAGCCCAACAACATCGTTTGAATTGTTATCAACATTACCCTACTCCTTTTTCTCTGATACTGCATTTGAGTTTAAGAAGTAACCCATCTCTCACTTCCTGCAGAATTTACACTACAGCTGCAATTCTGTTCATTTTATTTTTCCAGCATGACTAGTTTTGTGTTAGATTAAGATGAAGATAATCCTCCTGTACAGGAGGTTTCTTCCCCTGGATTTGATTATGATCTGTGCTCATGCAACCACTAGCTTGATCTGTGGTTATCTTTAACCTCTGATACAGTAGTTGTTACGTGAACATCATCTACCAGCAGGATCACTGTTGATAGCAAGCTTAACCTAGGGTGAGAAAATGTAATGGTTTATCCCTTGTGAAGTATTAGCATTCTATATACTCCTCTTATTCCTAAGGACCGATGTTTACAAGCCCCTAAAATAAAACAGCTTCATTGATTTTAAAACCCCAAATCTGTTTTGCGTGAACCAACCTGATATTCATCAATATACATAAATTCGGTTGAATGTATTTATTTATGTAATTCCATGAAAAACAGAAGTCATCTTAGAGCACTGAAGGCATCATAATACTTGCATGAGATATCTCTTACATAGTGTAGAAAGACCTGATTTGACCAGTGGATATTCATTTTTATCCCAACACAACTTTGATAATTGTTTTCTTGATTAAAGTAGAGGTGCAACATTACATGTGCTGCACAGACGAAATGTGCAGGATTCAATTTGGAATGAGTTTTATGGAACTAAAACAGCACTCAACAGTCTGGGCAGACCTGCTGGGCACAGAAACGTGCACTCATAGCTTCATAAACAGGGGTACTGTCATCCATGGTAGGCTACCTTATAGCCATGACTTTACTGATTCCCTCATAGCAAAAACAGTGCCTTAAAGAAGAAATGTAGGTCTTATTTATTCTGGGAACTTGGGTGATGTGTGGGGTCATGGAACACAGGTGCAGGGTCTGTTTTAATGAGTTGTAGTTTTTATATGAGTACTATCAGTAGCATCTGAGGTTCTTGTGGTTTGAATGTGTGTGTGAATGTGTGTATGAGTGCCTTTCAACAGTTTTTTGAGGTGTTTAAATACTTTTATCTCACCAGCAGGACAAACACAAGGAAAAGAAGAGCATTGTTTAAAATTAACTTAAAAATAAGGAAGAGCAACAAAAGAGTATTGGAAAAAAGAGTAATAAAAAAACAAAAGTTAAGAAGGAAAGGCCTGCGGCAAAAGATGGGATCTGAGTGTGGTTTAAGACTCAAAAGACTGCATTGACAGGAGACTAAAAGGCAGACTTGGTACATCCTTGATACATCTAACAGGAACAATGACGAAGACCTTAGAGATCTGGTAGGGTAGGGATCCTTTTCAAAGTTGGAGAAGGATCATTTAGGGGATTTTCTCTGCTGTTAAACACAGTGGCGAGTCATTTATGACCCTTGGGACAACAAGGAAGGTAAACGTTGCATGAAATGGTTACAGTGTTGTTGTTTTTTTTCATTTATTTTTATTCCAACTCCTCCTCAGTTTGGTTTCTTTTCATTCATGGTTAGAATAACTGCCAGAGGATTAAAGCAAACATGGGACCTACAATTAAAGCTATTTTAACTTTCTGTGTTTCAGTGCATAAAGACGGCTAATGGAGGGATTCGTGCAAAAGTTTTGAGTTAGACCTGATCCCCTCTCTCTCTTTCTATATCCACCATGGGGAATGTGGTGTTTGCTGATGCTGGCGACCTCTTTTGTTGTTGTTAATCTTCAGTGTTTGTAGAACTTGAAATGTCAGGCACAGAGGACAATGTGTGAAATAGTGGGATGGTGTTTTTTGAGCTCTCTGTGATGTGTTTTCTGGTGAAAGGGTTAAGGCTGCTGTCTGTCTGTTGGAAGAGAAGATAGTGCTGTCTGACAAGGTGTGAGAAAAGAGGCCGGGCAAGAGCGGAGAGTCTGAAGGACAGCCGGAGTGTCTCATTTCTCTCAGCACAGAGGAGAACACACGCGGGGAAGACTCTATCGTTGGCGGAAGATTGATGCCATTAAAGATGATCAAAAGCATCTGCGGCGTCTTTCACAGCACAGAGGGAATCTCAATTTTTTTTACGCAAATCCATAATTATGATTTGAAGATAAAATATCTATTAGCAAAACTGTGAAGCCATTATTATTGCAGTTATTTCATGAAATATTAATGGACTGCTCTATGCCCGAGGGATATATCACTAAGAAACGGCTTCAATTTGATACTCATTTTTTATCCCTCATATCCTACGTGTTTTTCTCTTCGCAGAACATTATTATCAATCAGGTTCATGTTACCTGAACGTTTCACAGATCAACCCACATGTCCTGTTCTGAATCATCGTGGTGTAGCTCTCCCTCAGTCTGATAAGAGAGCAAAAACTCAGTATGTCATGAACCTTTTGGCCATTCAAAATGGAGTCTTGTCTGGAAACTGAGAGTTTAAAGAGCAAAGGTTTTCATCTGTACTGATGTGAATGGTTGGACACCAACCTCAGGCCTTGGCATATATTTTTGTAACCATATATGTTAAAGCAGCTCTATGCAAGATAATCAGTCATAAAGCTGCTTGGAAGTAATTACTTTGCTTGACTGACCTGTTCTGATAAAAAAAGCTGACATTCCCTCCTCTAACGGGTCTCCCGAGACCCAAAACGGCGCTTGCAGTTTTGCCCATTGACGCTCGCGTTTGTTTTGGTTTGGAAGTGTCGAGATACACGAGACTACAGGTCGTTAATCCGTTTGGACAGATATGCATGATTCATCTGCGATTCGTTTTTTGCTTTGATAATTACTTTTACTACATGCCTTTGAAGCCATGGTGACTCGCCCTCGCCTGTTCAAAACAACCGTTTTGCCTCTTTTTTTACATTCTTCTTTGTCTGTTGCCTATTTTCATTATATGGAGCTCCCTCTACAGCTTTGGGGTGCGTACTGCATGGTAAACATACCCAGAGTTACATTGATCTGCTTAAAATATTAAATATTTGAAAATGCACATCAAAGCAGGATGCAGCCATTTCCAAATAATTTCTAAAATATTTAGTTGCTTTTTGCTAGATGAAATTTGTTTGTTTTGAACTTGATGGATCATGTTTATTACTGTGTTGTATCACCTATCTCTGTAAGCATTTGAGGGAAGCATCTGCAAGAAGTTTAACAGTACCATGTCGTCTTATTCTCTCTTCATGTAGGATTTCAACTGCACAGCATATTATTGCTTTTTCTCTCAGTTTCTATCTGTGTGGCGTACAATGCGGAGCCATGTTGTTGTACTATGAGCAGGATGTGGTGAAGCATCATGTTGACACATATGCATATGAGAATTCCCTTGTTCTTTTTAATAATGTCATGTAAAATACAACGGGACTTACAGTCTCATGTTGAGAAATGTAATTGTTAAAATATTTCTCTGTTTGCTTACAAACCCTTTCACCATGTTTGATTAAACTTTTTAAAACTCAGATTTCTATACATCTTCTCAAACAAACTTCTTACTTGAAGTGTTGTTTTTTTCTTGGCATTCTGCTTTTAAGTGAGATTTTACATGAGTGGGACAAACATTACTTATATAAAGCAAAAAAAATTGCTTTGATAAGGATATAAGTAGGTTAAGTAGGAGGAAACATGCCCGCAGTAATATTGTAGGAGAAGATGGTGAAAAAAGCAGATCAGAGTGGCAGTTGATGTCTTAACAAACAATAAGCTGCAAACACCTAATTAGCTACAGGAATCTATTTAACTGCTGCAAACAAACAGTCATGGATGGAAAAACACCAGTGATGTGGAGAGACTGTGAGTCAGCATTTTTTATGAATTTAGGCAGGCTTAGTCGGATGTGGTCATCATCAGCCTTTGCAAGTATCTGATGCTCTCTTTTGCCGTATACAAAAATGCATCGTCACTGTTCTTCTTATAATTCCCTCCAACCATCCAGAAATGTTTTCTAACCTACAGAACATCCTCACATGATGCTCAGATCAACAGACACTGTGAACACAGAGAGAAAGATCCTGTGATATGCATCTGAATGACTGGAAACACTGACAAGTTCCAATAGAGAGTACACCACTTAAAAGAGATAGCCTGGAGGCGGTGCTGGTTCTGGTTGAAGGTTGGCACATCGACTTAAGTTGCTGCACCATCCCACCATGACTAAAGAAGAAGAAACATTTATGATCAATTCAAATAAGGCAGGCATGATGGTTCTGAGTTGTAATAAGATTAACATGAGCTAATTAATGTTATTACACTGTAATTTACTCACTAATGCACAACGGGGAAGATGTGAAACATTTATGATTTGTTTTTATATGAAATATTCAGATAAAGATAATTAGGCTCAGTATATTCCTTCTGTCCACAGAGCCCTGGCTGTTTAGTTTCACCTTACAGATCTATGAATGAAATTTGGTTTTCAGGTTGACATTTAAATAAATGAATTGATTCAGGCTTTAAAGTGGACCTCATTTAATTCTAAATCTTGTGGTCCTCTACATGAACTTTACACTTGTCATAACACAAAATGGTTTAATTATTTCTGATGGAGGATAAGCTTTCTCCTGGGGGATGGATCTTCCTGAAAACAAGTGGATTTGAGGGAAGTGTATTCTGATTGGTTGAATTCCTAGAAGCTTGCCTAATGTAAACACGACACAGACACCTCAAACCGTTTCACTTACCTGTTTCACTTTTTGAGGCTGAGGCTCATGTCGGTTTAGTGTTGGAGCAGTATCGATTTTCAGCTTCCGTCAACTGATCTGAGACCATGAGGTCTAGAGGAAAGCTCACATGTGTTTGGTCTTCGCAACCAGACACATTTTATTAGAGACCCCTCCAAAACAAAGGGAAACAAATGCTGGGATCTCAGAAGTATATTTATCAGTTATTCCTTGAGATGCAAAACTTCCACTTTTAGGATGTTCAGTATTTGGATAAAAGAGTGCCTGGACAATTTGACCCTTTAATCAAATCTGGAGCTATGAGGTTGATGAAAACTCTCTCATGAGTGAGAGTTACTGTCTGTTGGATAAATGGAGTTTGTTCTGTATAAAAATGAAAAAAAAGAAAAAAAACTCTATTTCTAAGCTTTGGATTGTGTTTAATACAGTAAATAAGCCAGAAAATATGTAAAAGTGTGCCATCGGCCTTCAAAGTTAATAAGGCCATGACAGTTTTATCCAGCCATAGTTTTCTTTCCTAGTATAATTTACAATAATGTAATTAAACCACTT
>JBBDHI010000014.1:5870169-5887037 GCA_037177115.1 Craterocephalus stercusmuscarum
AGTAGAATATTATGTGTTCTGTAAATTTCACCCGAAAGTTGAATATCCTTAACGTTTTGTGAGTAGTTTATATATTATAAATCACAGAATTTTTTAAGAAACTTTTTAAATGTTAATCATTTTATCATGTTTTTACAAGATATTTATTTCTAATACATATGTAAGCTGTCTGGAAGTCCACATAGATTGTAAACAGATATTAATGGTGATTTGGCCTTTGTGCTGGTAGACTGTTAGAATTGTGATTTCTGAGCTTTCCTGAATGCATCGCAACTGCGTATCTTCATAAGTTTCATTTTCTACTCCTCGATCGGTGGGCGGTTTGAGTCGCCTTCTCCTGCATTATTTGGAGAATGTAGTTGATAAAATACCTCAGTCTGGTCCAGAAACCCACGTTGCAGAACTTTTAAGATGAAGTGTCCCTGTAAAGGATCCATTCTGTTTGTTTCTGCTCACTGCAAACAGATCAGCTGCAGCCGACACACAGCTCGGTGCGAGGGAAGAGAGAGTTTGTGCTTTCTTTAGAGGATTTGATTTGGGGGGGCAAGGTGTTTGTTTGGGGGGGCATTGCCCCCTATTTGCCCCTGCCTAAATCTGGCCTCGTTCTTCTGTAGCATTTATGTAAAGTTTGATAATTTTTTTTATTTTACACACCAACCTTATCGATAAAGAAATTGAACCAACTAGTATTTTCAGTGAATCTAGAATTTGTGGGTTTTTTTCCATCTGTAGTGTAATAATGGAAAAAAAAATGTTATCACTTTCACCTTTTTTCTTTCTTCCAGTGCCCACCTCCAACCTGTATGCCCAGATAAACAGCCTCCAGTTATGTGTGGACCCTGCCAGCTTGTTGTGGATCAATCTGTTCTCCAGGGGTCTCCTGCACACCCTGGAGCAGGTCAAAGCCTTCTACCATTTGCAAGACAGTAATAAAGTTGACGAGCATGTAGACATCCGCATGGATGCAGCTCAGCTTAAGGTGAATGTCCCTTATTTAGTTTTTTTATGTTCTGTTCTCAGCCTTTTATTTCATTTAGTCTCAGGTTGTAAATGATCTTTGAAATCTTTTTGTCTTTTCATAGCTCATAATTCCCCTGGATTCATCCATACTGGACCACCCAGAACGCCCACAGTCCCTTTCCGTAACTGTACCCCAGATGGTTCTCAGTAACACCCGCCACTGCCCTCATGGCTCCAATGCTGACCTCAGCAGTACCTGTGAGAAGTTCATGAGCAGCCCTTTCTTCCAGACAGCACCACCTTGCCCCTACCCCAGAGACCTGAGTGCCTTCCACCCCATTCCTTCCACCTTCCTTCAGCACTCTCGAGAAATAGACCCCCAGTCTCTGGACAGAAAGCAGCTCCGGTCTGAAGACATCTGGTCTCTCAGTCTGTCCCGTGTCACTCTGGGTTTTGATGGAGCACGCCGATTCCCCAAAGGCAAAACGCAGCCTTTTGTGGAGCCCTTCGCCTTGTCTATGTGGATGTGTCAGCCATCTGCCTTTAAAAGTGAATCATCGTCTTCCCCCTCGAGCCCCAATGGAGCCCACCGACATTCGTCAGAGCAGGAGGATCATCAGGATGAGGATCCGCTTGCTTCGGTCCACTTCCTGGCCCACACCATCACCCCGCTGAAGATGTGGCTTAATCACTACCAGTACGTTGCCCTTCTGAGGATGAAGGACTCCATGGCTCGTTTGGGGGCAGAGTTGAGCCGAGACGTACGAGGCGTTAAGAAGGCTCATGGGAAGAAGACAAAACCAGTTACAGCTTGTCTTGCTCTTCTGCTGGACTCAGTGGAATTGGGTCTCCTTTTGCCACCAGTCTGTTCAGAGCCAGAGGGGGAGGTCCCCCAGTCTCCAGAAACCGACAGCCCCAGCATAACAGACTCTGACATCTCCCCGACGCATCGCTCTGCGGATGTCCTGGAGGACGGCGGGTTAGAAAACGGCATGGATACAGCTGCCCACGCATTTGTTCAAGACGAACAAGACGGGGCGGTGGAGGAGGCGTACGAGGCGGTGGAGGAGGAGCTGGAGGGCAATGGATTGACAGCACACGAGGACACGTCTGTTCTCTCACCTCCACTCTCACCTGGACCCTCCCCAGCCATCTCCCGCGAGCCTTCAACCTTCAGCCTGGAGGGAGAGCTGTCCAGCGCTATCAATGTCACTAAGGATGTCACCAAAGATGCCATTAGTGCCTCGCTGGACCTGACTAAAGGGGCGTTTTCAATAACGAAAGATGCCTTCAGCATGCTAAGCCGCGGCTCAGGCGTGAGCAAACTGTTCAGTGCGCAGGCGAAGTAAGTTACTTCCAGTGGAGGTCATACTCTGCACCCCACGCTTCTGCTGCTTGTGACCCTGTGTGTGTGCATGTGTATGTTCGTAGGGAACAGGGTCAGCGTTCAGAAGACTCCTCCCCCTCTTTGCGCCAACAACCCATGAAGCAGTCACACTCCCAGCAGTCCTTTGACAGCGCCATCTTGGATGGCAGCTTGCCCGACGAAAATCTCTCTGTTGACAGCGATTTCAGCGACAACTTTGTTGTTCTCATGGACTCAGGTGTTTAAACCCTGCAAAGCTTTCACGTACATTTCTGTGACCAAAGAAGTTGTGAAGACCTCCCAGCTGAAGCTTGTACTGTGTTTCTAGAATCAGGGATGGAGTCTATGCGCCCCAACAATACGCCTGCGGGGAGTCGAGGCAGCCCGGCCCCGGGGACAGAGGGAGGCTCGTCAGCTGATCTCAGCAGCTCCCTCTCCCAGAGTACTGAGGACGTGTCTCAGGACATGGTGGGTTACTGTGGTCCTGGAACACATTTTATTGTCTGATTGAATTTGCTATCAAGTACTTTAACACTGTACTCAGTAACTAGTGCAAGTATTTGATAATTGAATTTTAGATCTAAATGTGTCTTGTGCTGTTTTACAGTCTTCAGTGTTGTTACTGATCCTGAGTGGAACGGCTTGTACCATGGAAGCACAAGGTGAAGACCAAGTCGTGGCGATCCAAGCACAGAATCTGGCCAACGTGCAGCTGGGCAACGTCAAGCAGTCAGACCTTCTGGCTGGACTATTACAAGGTAGACATAGTTGGCGCTGCCATGTTGAGAAATCACTTCAGGCTTCTAGTAATCGTTTAGAAATGTACAAATAAGATGGTTTATTAATTGGTATTTTGCATCTCTCATTCAGGAAAAGGGCTTTGCTTCAGTTTGGCTTGTACGATGGATAAGCTTTAAGGATGTTTAGGTTTATTTGTAGAAGAATTTATGTGGTATAGTTATGGGTAGTCACTGTCTTGCCTGCAATAAAACAAATGCTGTCTTTTTTTTTCTCTTTAACCCACCACCACCCCATTTTGGGAGGACAACTTTATTTTCATTAGATATGATATTTATCTTATTTCTTTAAATAACAGTTTCAGAGTGCATTGTAAATTTTATATTTTGACAAATTATTTTCTATTTAGTAGTGTGACAGGATGAAAAGGGAGAAACAGTCAACAATCACAATCCCAAACATACATACAAAAACACACACACACCATGTGCCAAGAAATGATATAAAATACACCTGGTCTCCACAGAAAGAGGACCTGGCTTGTTTGTTTTGGGGTGTCAGCAGCTTTTGGCTGTTTTTGTCTCTGCAGCTGAACCGCTCCAGAGGCAGGAGAGCAGAAAGTCGCCTGCATTGTGCATGCGGGCAGAAATGGGCCCGTCTGCAGCTCGGCGCTCTGCTCTGGCCGAGTCGCTGGGCTTCCTGGACGTCAGGGTGCAAGACTGCCAGGCAGAGCTGCTGGCCTCAACGGTGGCTAACATCGGCCCTTTCCTTGAAGATGAATTTAGTGTTGATGGTCAGCCAATGAGGCTGCAAGTGCATAATGTCACCATCACTATGAAGGTAGGTCAACAATATCCCGGATCCATGCAGGTCTTCTTCAGATTTGATCGTTATAAGTAGAAAATAATTTTTGATTTGCTATCACATTTTATTGTTTCAGTAGTCGGCACAAAGCTTGCATGTATGTTGTGTCTTGTTCTCTCTTCTGTTCAATAAATGTTTTTTTCCTCCGTTTAGGATGATGGCCCCAGGATCTACCCTACAGCCCCTCAACCCGTCCCGGCCAAATTTGTTATTGATCAGCTAGTCCTTGAGCGAAGAGATGATGGCTTTATGTGTATAAAAGGTTAACTTTGTTGTTTAACTTAAATTCAGTGTGATATTTAAACATGGTACGACTGCATTGTGCATAAATAGAAAGACAGTCGTTGACTTTAAAACCAGAATTAACCTTTCTGCATCAGCTGTCAGAGCTTTAAAATGTGAACAGAAAGCACTGATCTCTGTTTCCTTCCTGCTTGCAGCTGAAGAAGCAGACTCTAAATCCTCAGCAGATGTTCCTGTGGTTGGCTGTAATAACCCCAACGGCTCCAACTCGGCCCAACAGCAGTGTGAGGTGTGTGAGACCAAGAAAATTTGGATGTTTGTGTTTAACTCAAGAAGTCTGTTGCCAAATATTATAAATAACTGATGCTACAACCGATGCTAAACATAGTTTTTCCAATGATGTTATTTGTATAGTTGTTGTTGCCTTGTTTTATTCCATCTATGCATTTTACTAAAATCAACTACAGGTTGGTATAGTTATAATTGTGAAATTAGACTTTGAAATAGAAGCACAAATCTTATCTTGAGAAGTTGATAGCAAGTAAATCCGTATAAGCTTTTATTTGCTGGTTATTTTGGCACCTTTGCCAACACAAATTTGAGAACTACACATAGCAATTGGTTGCTAAAACATTTCCCACAATATTTCAGCACATGATCTTAGTGACTGCTTTAGGGCCTAAAAATATCAATTACTTTTTGTTTAGTGTTTTAAAATGACTTTAAATTAACCATGAATCTCTCTTATGATACTTGTCAATGTTTGCCTTCTCTCTTTTTTGGCCAAATCTTAGTTAAAGTTGATTCTGCTACACTGACTCTGTTAAATACAGCCTTTACACTGGTGTCCTGTCACCTTTTCCACATAAGCAAAGCAGAGATGTGTCTAAGCACACAGGATTGTGTAATAGTGCTGTAATTACACCCATCTGTCACAGAATCTGATGCACTGTAAACCCACAGGGCAGAAAGCACCAAGTCAGAGCTTCAAGCTGTCACTAACCAATCCAATAATCCTGCCTTTGCAGGGACAAACCCTGGAGTCCCGGCTCTGCGATGCACAGGCTGCCCTCAACCAGGCCCTCGAGGAGAGAGAACGCCTCCTTGTGGAAGTCAGGAAGTACGACCCCACATTTACTCTCTGAGCCTCTTTGTGGTAGATTTCTGAGTCTGGATGTGTGAAAGTTGGGAATAAGCAAAGCTTATTCAAAGCATTTG
Source organism: Craterocephalus stercusmuscarum (assembly GCA_037177115.1). Taxonomy (NCBI): domain Eukaryota; kingdom Metazoa; phylum Chordata; class Actinopteri; order Atheriniformes; family Atherinidae; genus Craterocephalus; species Craterocephalus stercusmuscarum. Next base: position 5,875,559 of record JBBDHI010000014.1, read on the forward strand.
AGGGAGAACACAGGACATTGGAAAATGAATCTGAACCATAACTTTGGATCTCTTCCAATTTGCTTACACTATTTATGAGATTTAAAAAAGTACTTCTGTTTGTAATACTAAACGGGGAACTGTAATTTAACCATGATAGGTTCATTAATGGTACTTTTTTACTTTTTTTTTAATCTGGCAGTCTAGATATTCCTCACTACTGTGCAAAATGCAAATTGCTCCAATTTATCTCTCATCCAAATCAGTGTGAAGTGGAAAGTCATCAGTGTAAAACATAGCATGCAAAATGATCAAGCTTTAATTCTCTCCACCAGGGTTACTAGTGTGATGGAAATACTTGGTGAAGCACATGCCAAAACCCTTTTTCTCATGCACAGACACTGCCAGACAGTTGCTAGTCCATGTATCACTTCTTCTACAAGTCTAATTGTCAAGCATGCTTAGTAATGGTCAGTGCTACTTTACAAAAGGTACATTTACAAATCTACGGTCGTAGAGTTCTATTTATTCCTGTGGGTACAACGAGAAGCTCATGTTCATTTTGAGGTATTTTGAGTTGTGACAAATGGTATAGGTGATGAAAAATGCACTTTTTTTTGTTTTGTTTTTTAACGAAGCAGACTTTTTCTGCTTCCACTGAAACTGAAGCGTCTCCGTTTCCCACTTGACTGATTTATCAGCAGAGTGGAATGGGTACACACTGTTATCAGGCTTTACCCCTGTTCTTCAAAAGGCTTTTGAATCATTCCCATTATAAATTATTCTGAGTTGGGAAATATTTATTTAACATGAAACCCTGTGGGTGAAGGCTCATGAAAGAAAACATGCCTTTCCATCTCTCCCTCGCCTATGGAAAGCGTGGTGGACAGAATTATTAACACTCACCTGCTCACCTCAAGATGTTTGAGGTTCAACTCCTTAAAATGTGTTTTTTTGTAGCTTGCCAGGTTACAACTCTTTTGTCACATATTGGTCAAAGATCACGGACGTACGGACTTAGTTCTATATTTTGCTTTAGTTTTTTATATGTTTTTTTACATTTTCTATCGGTTGTTTTATTTTTATCTGATTTACTACAGTGTGTCTGTAAGCCATATGAATCAAAGATGGTGATATTTAAAACAGATCTAAGGTACTGATAATATGAGACATACTCATCAAATTCACAAAGAAGAAGAAAATGCATAATTTGATTTGAATCACGATTTGCTCCAGATTTTATCTAACAGGCCACAGTTTTTCCATGGAGGAATCTGTTACATGCTTGGAATTTATACAACAATGACAGATGTGTTTAGCAGTGTGTTGGTTTTATGAAAAAGACGCCTCTGTCAGTTACACCTTATCCACAAGTGTTCTGTTATTGAAAGAGGATTTGCCTTTGGCAGTTCTCCTTTTTTCATGGTTCGCTCAGTTCTAGCGATTTTCTAATTTTCGACTTCCACACTCTAACGTTGTAAAGGTACACGGGAGACCTCTGGTGGCAGAGACTTGCCACATTAGTTTGTCTTTTCTTTTCAGCTGTGGCCGCCTTGCAAGCTACTAATGACTGCATTCTTGAAAAGGAACGTTATCTCTTAAAGCAATAGGACGCTACTTTTGGTTTACCATAAAACATGAAGAACCATGAGACTACAATCTTTTTTAAAATGTGAAATCCAGGTCTTGAGATGACTTACTTTGTAACATATGTTTATATTCTCTCAACTGCATGCAAACTCAGTAACCCTACATATTGGTGTAACGAAGCAGAAATACTGCCCATTTACCTCAGCATCACCTAAGAGTACCACGTGATCTTTTCTTGAACCAGCTGTTGGTGTTTGTTTCTGCATGGCCTTAATAGATAGAAATGTACTGGTGTGACTTAAAACACGCTAAGCTGGATGCAATATGTAGCTCTGACGTTTCCCCCGTTTCCCTCTCCCTTGTCAGGCCTCAGTGTTAAGTAGCATCTCTGTTCCTCTTAACAAATTGGTGCTTTGAGTTAAGTCACCTCATAACTTGTTAAATTAGACCTCCTTTGCACTCAAGAGCAGGCCATGGGTTTCACGATGTCACACGCACCTGCTGTGCCATGCAAAAAGGAGATGGACAGATTGAAAGACCTCCAAAGTTTTCTTTCTATAGTGGATGCATGTACCGAGGTGATGTGTTCATGCCTTGTGGATTACTTGCACTTGTGAGGTCAATTCACTGGAAGTTGCACTCGTTTTAATGTAGATCACCTCAAAAGAATGCAGGGGAGTCATTGTGTTAACGTATTAAATGGCACAGATGTTGGAAAAGTGTGGTTAATATTTCTGTAGTGTGTGTAGAATTACATTGAAGTTGAATGGTATTCATCACCTCATGAGACTAATATAAAACTGGTTCTGTGAACCGAAGCTACAATGTTGAAAAGATTTTGAATAAAGAAAATAAATGAATAAACTACTCCACACATTTTGGTTTTGCCTTTTTATTTCTACCTAAAAATGACTGCAGCCGATGTTCAGTCATTGGACCTCCATAAAAGTTAAACGTTTCTGTTTATTTAGTTTGGGTCACAACCCACACAACAGATTATACAGGGGAGATTTTATTCCTCCCAAATACACTTGGCTAATAAATCTTGGGAAGAAAAGCTGAACAATTTAAAAGAAATCCGCATGGATGGGTGTAAAAAGACTAGCGTACTTATGACTGGACTATTAAGACAGGAAAAATTAACAAAACGATTAGAGTATAAAACTAGTATTTACATCCTCATGTTTTACCTGACAGAAGTCCACTTTCCAGCTTCCCATTCCTTTACGTCATTTACCGACACTGAGCTTGGTCAGTTAGTACAGAAAGGTCACAGCGTATTTGGCATCAGTGGCCTCGTGCAAGTTTTCCATAAGCAATTCACTGCTTTTTTTTTTATAAATGGTGTCCTCTTCCAGTCTGGTTCTCAGGCACCTCAGTGAAACAGAATGTTTTTGTACTTTGTGTTGGGAATCTGATCTCGGCTCTTCAGCCTCCTCACTGCTTCCCTCATGTGCTTCGGCTGAAGTGGTGGTGTGTCTCCCCACTTCTCACAAACATCCAGTGCTTTAAATTGAAAAAAAAACATTAAAACTGTAGACAAAACACAAGTTTCAACCTTTTAGATGAATGGCTTGTTTTCTAAAATTCTCCACTCACCTTCTTCAACTATTTCCCCAGCAAAAACCTTGGCAATGCCAGACATTGCAATGACAACATTCTGGGACACTGATGATCCTGTTATGGACTGGATCAGCTACATTATGCATGGAACAAAACATGAACAAAACACATTAGTTTAAAGAATCCTAATGATAAAAAAAAAGGCATGGTTAGTTTTTTATAAGCAGCTCACCCTTTTAATCGCAGCCTTTGGGAAGGCAGAACGTCTGTACATCTCATAGCGATTTAGCTGCTCTTCAGAAAAGGATGACACCAAAACCCTAAATCATACAGGAGGAACAAGGGATGATGGGTAAGATCAGCAAAATCAGACTAGCAGATGATTTCAAGAATGATCTTTTGAGCAGGTACATTGTATGCCTTACTGCATCTTTTGTATTTCATCCTCATCAACCTTGTGGCGTTTCTCCTTCTTCTTCTCTGGCTCCACCTTCAGCCTTTTAGAAGGAGGCTGGCCAGATTGTCCCTCTTCCTCATCTTCGCCTGCTGGAGGTTCCTTCACGAAAAGAAAACATTTTTTTAGGTGCTGCAACACTTTTTGTAAACCATTAACCAGACAATAGTTGAATCGATACAATCCAAGCATTAAATAACAATAAATTATTCAAATGGATTATTTGTGCTGCAAAAAATAAACCTCATGTAGGAAACTCTTTTAACCAGAGTTTTACTTTATTTTTCTATGTTTGACTCATAAACTATAACGTTTTATTTGAAATTTAAATAAGGGACCATTTGACTAAAAAATATGGAGAGTTTGCAAATTATTCATAAAATTTTCATTTAGGAATGTGTTTTTAAACATCAGACCAACACACAACTGCAAATAAAGGTGCCATTTTACTGAAGGATTGAGCACAAAATCTAAAACATGTTCATACCATTGTACCTGCAGCAATAAGTGTGTGCGCCACTGCCACTTCTGCATGCACATAACCTCATCCAACGCCACGTTCACTGCATGTGTGCAATTTACTGTAACATGTCTAAGTGCATTATACTAAGTGTGTGTGCCTCTGTGTGTCTGTTAGCTAGGTTAGCAAGCTTTAGCCCCTGTCAACAGTTTGTCATTTTCTTGCTTGCAGGGCTAACTTTAAGACATGTAAAGAGAGCCACAGGGACGAAGAGGCAGGTCAATTCCAGATTCCCCTGAACTGGGCCACAGTACTGAGAGTTTTTGGGCGTCAAACAGTTAATTTACCTTTTTAGCACCATTAAGACAAAGAGACCCCACCCCTCTCCCAAACCAACCCACCACTGATCTCTTCCTGCATGTTACTGCTGTCAAAGTTTTCCATCTAAAAGCTTTTTCCAGGCGTAAATACATGATTCTTATTCTATTCTTCTTCTTCTTATTATTAATTGCTGTTATTCATTTTATTTTTCTTTGGCTTTTGTCTATGCATATTTGGTTACTAAACAAATCTCTTCGTAAAACTATAAACGTAAAATTCGAGACACTTTGTTGTGTGTGACATGTAAAAGCATGTAACCCTTAATACGATGTTGCATTTTAAACAATGATGACCAATAAAGAGCTTTCCCAATTGTTGTCGGTGTACCGAGGGCTTGCTTTTTAACGGCTGCTCACTGCCGGGACGGAGCCACCTGCTCAGTTCGTCCAGCGGGTGGAGAGTATTCTCCGGGTTTGTTTGACACACACTTGCACAGACAAAACACAGCTGTTCACACACAAACATTGAACATGGACACAAACAGCTAAGAGGCAGGATAGAGTTAGTGTAGCCAGGCTTAGACAGGTGTTTTGGTTTTTTTTTTCTCTCTTTTCCTTTCATTTTCTTTCATGGACTGCGGGTCTCCTTTTGTACCGCATGACACTCAACCGAGCTTATTCTAATCCTTTCAGGCCATAAAAGCGAAAATGGACGAGATTAGACCGTTGATACCAGTGTTGGAGGAGTACAAAGCCGATGCCAAATTGGTATTGCAATTTAAGGAGGAGGTCCAGAATCTGACGTCAGTTCTAAGCGAACTACAGGAGGAGATGGGGGCCTATGACTACGAGGAGCTCCACAACAGAGTGTCAAATCTTGAGGAGAGACTCCGAGCATGCATGCAAAAATTAGGTAGGCACAGAAAGTTGTTGACACACACTTCTTTTCAAACATGTGCATGCCCAAACACTGACTTCATGTGTCGTTTCTGGCTAGAAAGAGGGATATTCACGTTATACAGAAAATTACAGGAACATAATGTGTCACTTTGATTCTGTACTAAATACATATGTCAGAGGCAAAAATGAACAAAAACACCATTAAAAATTCAATTTCATGATATCATTGGTCTGCATTTACAATGCCAATATCCACTCATTATTGAGCTTGTGAGAGGATGAGGCATCTGAGGTTACATCTCATTAAGGTTTAGAGTTTCGGAAGAGAAACACCATTAAGCACTCTGGATTTCAGTTGCATAGATGATGGAAAACAAACAAAAACCTTGACCTAAAGCAAGGTGATTAACAATGTTTGGGGGTAAAATACACCTTCTTGGGGAGGAAGTAGTTCTTTTTTATGTAAGGGGTAGAACAAAGTGCCACTTTTCAATTATCTGGTGTATCTTCACCCAAAAAATGACACGCTAAATAATACATAGCAATGGGCAGATGAAGAGGGCTTCAGCACTTACGTGTCTTCAGCTTGCTAGTTCTCATCAAAGTCCTATCTTTGCTTTTAGCCCCTGTCTCAGTCTCTTCGCACCTCTGTCACAGCCCACAGTGCTAATAGATGCACACCCACATGGTGACTAAGATATATTACAAGAGCAGAGACACTTACATTCGGCACATCACGGGTATATTGTGTCCCCGTTTCAAATTATTCAGAGCAAGATGACTGAAAGACATTGGGAAAATCTTTTGGTCACAATGCCTGCTGCTCCGAGTGGAAAGCTTCAATTTCCACTGTCACACTGGAATTGCAGTTAAAATCAATACATCTATAAAAAAAAAGCACAAACATAATCTCTGCTCACCAGTTGCTTCTTGTGTCACTTTCTTTTTACCTTTGCACACACCTACTGGCATGGAGCCAGAACCCATCCTATGTTTTCCTTCCCAGCTCAGTGAACACACTACTCCTCATGTCTGTGGTTAGGCTCCCAAAGACAGGGGAGCGGGACTTAACTAGAGTGTGTGCGCAAGATCAGATGCGATAAAGGCGAGGTCACCCAGCGAGACTTGCTCAGGCAGAACAGAGGGTGGCTATCCCTTTCATCTTCACACGGATGCAGAGGCACTCATGCATAGTGCACACAAACACACTCCAGCACACTCCCGCTACTCACATTAAACTGCCGAAGGTCACAAAACACATTTGCATCAGAAAAAAAAGAGGAAAAAGAACAATATTGGAAAAATGGGGGAGGCAGTATAAATTCTAGTTGTGAGTAATGGATGGGAGCAAGTGATACAGGGTGGTGTTGGGAAGGAGAAAGTGAAGACAAACAGAAAAGGTGAAAGAGAGTAACTAGAGTCTCAACAGAGCTGTCCTTCAAGCTGTTTTGTGCCAGAGAGACTAACAGCCCAGCGGCTGCTGGGACACAATAGCCATCGATCAAGAGGACATGCCAGCTTGCTGGGCAATAATCAAATAAATAAATCTCCCCGTGCTGGTACCCTGCAATGTGGAGGCACGGAGGGCTTCAGGCAAATCCAGCTGCTGCACAAAGAAACACTGATGAATGGAGCAGGAAGGTCATTCCTGCACACAAACACATCAGCTACCTTTTCAGCTTCCATTGTTCATATTTTCCATTTCTACAGTAAATTTGATCTTATTACAAACAGCTCCATTATCAGTATTTTCATCAATTATTACTCTGCATATCCACGTAAAGAATGATTTTACTTGGGCTGCATCATTTTTGGTTTGGCTTTTAACTTTTCAGAATAATCTAGGATCAGCAGGGGGGGGCGGGGGTATTAAACATTCATGATGAGCTGATCTAAAAATATATGAACAGACATTTCTGAGTATGCTGAGTAAGTTCTTCACTCATTGGAGTCTATGTTGAGGCCTTCGAACCATTGAGCTCATTGCACGGAGGAACACTGAATAACAAATTCTCAAGCTTTTAAACTGAATATTTACAGTGGAAGCTTTTGAAAAAAGGTCTCAACTTATATCTGGGACCACATTTTGATTTTAAGCACATAATGGTTAGGTTTTTTTTTTCATAAGCTCCAGTTCCCGTTAGGTTTTCAACTTGCCCTGCCCTATGATTCAGGCCAGGCAAATTCAGGCCAAAAGGGGATTAGATCCTCTGTGGATCTCCAGAAAGCAGATCTATCAGTCTGCTCCCTGGCAGCCAACAATAGTAGTGGTCATCTAAAGATAGAGCCATGATTAGAGAAAATAAATAAATAAACCAATGGCCAACGTATTAATACAGACTCTAATCCCAGTTAGGGTTACATAAGGGACTCAGCCCAAACTAGAAATAGTATATGCTGCTCATGTGTTTGCCTGTCAACTGCGGCTGAGGTGCGATGTCCACACACTCTCACAGGCATGACATATGCTGCACACAGACACAAACAATTGCTCTAACAGGGAGCCACAAGTTCAGCTATGTAAGACACAGTAATGTGATAGCGAGACAGGTTGTGTGTCTAATATGAAAAAGAAAAAAAAAATCTGACCTAAACTGTATGAATACACAATAACATGGCTTTTAACAATGTTGAATAACACAAATGATAATGGGGATGTAAAAAATGTAGGAGACGCTTTGTAGAGAAAGACACTAATGAATACCTCAAATGAACAGTCGTCACAGTCCGACTCTTTGAATTAGCTTATTAGACTGACTCACTCCATCCGTGTGATTCGATAAGCTTTTCAAGATCATCTCATTGACCTTTGTCTCTGACAAAGATCTGAAAAACAGCTCAACAAATGGATGGACTGGGTATTATTTAGTAAAGCCGCCCCTCTTATCCCTGCCTGTCCATATTAGTGAGGGTACATTAATCTGACCAGCTCTTCCTCAGAAAGGACAGAGAACTCTGTGTTAGTTTTGTCAGATTTACATTTGCACCTCCATCAACACTAATTAACACAATGCAAGCCTGCAAGTTTCACACAGGAGCAGAATACACAGTGGTTAACCACTTTTCTCACCTCTTTATACGACTGCACTCAGAGAGTAAAACAGGGATCAGCATGTGTGAACTGAATAATAAGCAACTCTTGTGGAGTTCATTGTGCAAGTAGAGAGGCAAAAACATAAGAACAGGTTGGATCTGAACCTCCCTCATCCTTCAGGCAAATTCATTCAGATTTCAAGTAAATACAAGCGATTCCTTTGTAGCAGAGTTTGAATTAGGCTAGATACCCAGAGGGGTGTTGCAGCAGATGTTCCCATATCACTTCTTTCCTTGCAGCATGCGGCAAACTGACGGGCATCAGTGATCCCATGACAATCAAGACGTCTGGATCCAGGTTTGGCTCCTGGATGACTGATCCTCTGGCACCTGAGGGGGATACTCGGGTATGTACAGCACACAGCTTCATAAGCGCCTTTCCTCTGATCTAACCCTGCTCTCATAACAGAATGAACTAGCTACATTGGTCCAATGTACCATGTTTGGACTAAAGATAGCTGAGTTACAATGCCTACTCTTTTGTGTAGGAGCCAGTTTCAGAAACCTTTTTGTTTTGATATCTGTTGAAATTTCCTGCTTACATCCTATGAATGGTTTCTGACATTGTCTAAGTCTTGAATATGTGCAAACAAATGTTGCTATTGCACATTTTCTCTCGAGACTGGACTATTTACCTCAGGAGTTGGATGTGGGAACTGGAAATAAGTAAGAAAATTAGCAGGGCATATGTGATCAGGTGAGATTGAGTTTGCAGTGCAAGTTGATGCATTATGTGCTATTTTGTGCAAAGAACACCAGGCAATCGGGCAAACTACTGCATACTGTGTAAACAACTTGTTGAGCTGTCCTTACACTTATGAAAAGCAGCAAAAGCATTAACATCTGAACTAGTTGCACCCTGTTAACATTTGACAAGACCAAAATGGAGGAAAAAGTTCAAACCCAAATACTTTAAAAAAAAATTCTCATTCACAATCTGCTTAATGTGCTACAAAAAGTTGCACAACCTCCAAAGCTAGCAACCTCGCCATGGAGGAATGTAATCGCCTCCCATGTAAACTGATCTCTGCTACTCTCGCTGATTACGTCTGATTTCCTTTTGCACTCTAGTGTCTTTGTTAATGGTTATTCCCACGCTACTAGAATCCATTTAAATAAAATGCGAAGAATCAATCGATATTTTCAGGAGAAGATGCAGTAGTCGAGGAAGTGGGGGAGTAACCGGAATCAAAAATCACAATCTGATTTCTTCTCTAGCTTTTTGAGAGAAATGAAGGGACAGAAGTCTGAAAGTAAACTTGAAGAATCAGCAGCATGCAGGACAACACCTCCTGGAAGATAACTGTTTTGACAGCATAGGTGCATATTTTTAAAAATCTTCTCATCAGTAAGAGTGAAACTTCCTGCTGACTAAGATTTTATTTAGCATGCAGAAGGGCAACTTTTTTTTTAGCTGAAACTAATATATTTTGAACAGGACACAATGCTGAATTGAGTATAATCGACAGGAGTGGACATGTCTTCTCTTCTTTTTATCTTTTGGCCTCCTTATCTTAGTTTTTTTCTTTTTTTTTTAAACACATAGACCTGCTTCCTCATCCTGAATTATTCTTAGTCAGCCACACAGGATGTGCTTCAGGAGTATGAGCGCTACTGAGACGGTGGAGGTATTAGCGGCTCTAGAATAGCCACCACTGCAGTGAACAGCAGACTTCTGGGTAAAAGCAGCTGAGACAGGCCTTTTATGTGGAATGATGGGCATTACCCCCATGGGACGTGATGTTTACCATCCCGCGTCTGTCATCTGGACTGTTTGTATTCAGGAGCCGCTGGATCTCAGTCTCATTTGCTCCCCAAAGAAGTCTCAGCGCTAACTTAATTGGAATGCTTGTTGATAGTATGATTTGATTTATTCCGTGTGTGATCCGCATGCAAGATTTAGATGCCTACAAGTGCACGGCGACAAATGATGAGATTGTGAGCTCGGGGGATTTGTTGTGCACTGCTCTGACTGCTCCTCTTTCTTGTCATGACATTTAGGTGTGGTACATGGATGGTTACCATAACAACCGCTTCGTGCGGGAGTACAAGTCTATGCATGACTTTATGACGTCGGATAACTTCACGTCCCACCGGCTGCCCCACCCGTGGTCGGGAACAGGTCAGGTGGTCTACAATGGCTCCATCTACTTCAACAAATTCCAGAGCCACGTCATCATCAAGTTCGACTTCCGCACCTCCTCCATCAGCAAATCCCGGCAGCTCGACTACGCCGGCTTCAACAATGCGTATCACTACGCCTGGGGAGGCCATTCAGACATTGATCTGATGGTGGATGAGGGAGGCCTGTGGGCCGTTTACGCCACCAACCAGAATGCCGGCAATATTGTTGTCAGCAAGCTGAATCCCAACACTCTACAGATTATCAAGAGCTGGACCACCAACCACCCCAAAAGGAGTGCCGGTGAGTCTTTTATGATCTGTGGAACGCTCTATGTCACCAACGGCTACTCAGGAGGTACCAAGGTCTACTACGCCTACTCCACCAACTCCTCTACTTATGAGTACATCGACATTGCCTTCCAGAACAAGTACTCACACATCTCCATGCTGGACTACAACCCGCGTGACCGTGCTCTCTATGCCTGGAACAATGGCCACCAAGTCCTCTATAACGTGACACTGTTCCACGTCATTCGTTCAGAGGAACTGTAATGGAGATGCATCTAAAGTATAAATATACACTGTCTGTATACAAATCTCACTATATTCAAATTATATCTGCAAAGAAAAAGACTATATGGCAAGGCCAATCTATTTATAAAATCAAAAAAACCTGTGAGAGACTGCATCCTTTGTGAATGCAAAGTGGATTGAATGTGCATATGAAGAAAAAAAAAAACTAAAATCAAAGGGTTTCATTCCAAAATGTGATATAGCCACAAAATAAACATGTTAATTCAGTTAACGTCACACAATCAAAGTGGATTGTAAGAAAAAATAAATAAACTAAACTGTTTTTGTAAATAAAGTTCTCAATAGGACTTAGTTACTCTTAGAATTTTTCCCCTTTTTTTATAGATGCTACCATTTTGTTGGGGGCAGTTTGTTTTGGAATGAAACTCTTTAACCGTTTGTCATATCGATAATGATTGTACA
>JBBDHI010000014.1:5919827-5931439 GCA_037177115.1 Craterocephalus stercusmuscarum
AAGCGCAAACCGTCTGCACCCCCAAATGACCTCAGAGCCCCAAGTAAGACGCAAGACACTCTGCACCCTCCTGCACGGACAGGCCCGCGAGCACCAGGAGGTGAGTCCTTAGATTTGAACTGCCTAATAAGGTGTAACAACTGCAGCTGGTGCTGCACTTAGTGTAAGGAGAGATGGACTGGACAGACTGGAATTGAAAGTTGCGAGCCAAAACATTACGGTGAAATAGGAGAGTCGCATTTGAGACGGGCTGACTTGGATTATCCCCGCCAGGAAATACACAATTGGCATTCTCGGGCAGCAGAGCGGATTTGGCCCGTCGGGAGTGGGGCTGATTGACATTCTTTGGCAAGTGGACGAGACTCGTTTCATTGCCAATATGAAACTGAATTCTTGATCAGATTGTGACATTCCTATCTTTGAGCCACAGATCTGCGTCCCCGCTTAAAGCTGGATATGCTACTTCATGCAGTCAAGCATGAAGCCAATGAGGCGCGCGACTGCTGGAGTTTGGCTCTCTTGTGCACAGATATCTTTATCGAATTCATAGTTTTTTGGAGAATTTTTGCAGAATGAATTACAGAAAGGAAAATGGTGATTATCTGTGAAGTGCCTTGAGAGGACATTGTCATGAATTGGCGCTATGCTAATAAAGCTCCATTGAATTGAAGATGAGTTGCAGCCACTTGCTTCGGTTCAAATGTACCTGATTAACTGGTCATTAGAAAGTGTGAGCACCCCTGTAATACAGAAGTTTTGGCTGTTTGCTGGTCTGTAGCATTCAGGTGTACATGAACACAATGCCAAGGAGGAAAGACATCAGCAAGGATCTGCCCGTCAGTCTGAAAAGGGTTTTCAAAGTATTTGGAGTCCATCATTTTCCATCAGTGAGTGGAAATCTCAGCAGATTCATCCCAAGATCTGATCATGTTGTGCTCAAAAAACCTGCAAAACTCAGAGCTACTTCTTAGACTCAGGTTTAAGTTAAATGTTAGTTAATCCTGTGGAATCTGAGCCTGTTTTCTGTCTCCAAATATCTCTGATTTTGCCTTCATAGACCAGATGAAAAAATGTTTACAGAGCCCACGGTGTCCTGTTTGTGTCTTAGTGTCTTGTTTGTTCTGTAAAATCTCATCTACATGATCTGATAGATGCGACTTTATTAATATATTTGGCCCAAAACTACAAAAATGATCCAATTTAAGAAAAAAATTAGAACTGCAGCGTCAGCTGAGTTGTTCAGATTTTTCTGTGGTGAAATAATGAAAAAATTACATCCCAAAAAGATTTTTTTTTTTACTGTCAATTGGAAACCATCATATCTCTGGTTTTCCATGGCAAATCAATGCCAAGCAAAAACAGAGCGATTTTATCTGCACATTCTCCAACTGAAAAGCGAAATAGATCTGATTACGCCTTTATGATCCTTGACCCCAAAGCGTTAATGAACAGACAATTAGAAAAGAACTGACAGTCTCTACTAGCAGCTGTCCACACAACATTAGTCTTTTGTCAAGGGGACAAACACTAATGTTGTAGGGTCTGAAGGAAAGCTAAAACATACCAGCAACCTCATTATTCCCTCTCTGTTGTTGGGAATTGTCATATCCTGGGTTGCAGGTTGCGTCTGACAGATTCTGCTTTGGTGGATATGTCTGCTGTGGTTTTTCCCTCCTTCTGCATGTCAGGGAACAAACCTCTGCACTCTCTGCTGCTCACAGGTGGAGATTTTCCACAGTCAGCGGGAGCACAGTGTATATTATCCGTCAAAAAACACATAACTGTTCTCAGCAGGAATGGGAAGAATCCCCCCACCCTCTCACCCCTGCTGCATTGTGTTCTTCAGCACAGATATTTACGACAAGGAAGAACATCCGTGATCCTTGGCAAACATTAAAACACAGCAAACAGTGCAGAATGGGATTTTATTTTTGGTTCTTGTGTTTAATAACCCATTATTTTCTATCGACTGCTGCTGTCAATAAAGGTTTCTGTTTACTCGCTTTTACAGTAAATGTCCACATGTCAATAATATGGCCCCGAGGTTCCTTATTGACGCTGGATCAGAGAGCAGAACACCTCTGGAGCTGGAATGAAAGCAGAGCGGATTTTTCCACAGACAGAACACGGATTGAGTTTGTGCTGAGTGACAGCCAGCCCTGCCTCTCCGCCGTCTGCAAAGCAAGCATGACACCATTAGTGAAGCCACATAAAACACACATCCCACTTCTATATGTGAGGCTTGCATTACCATCAGACTGTGTGTGTCTGTGTGCATATTTTCCACTGTTGAACTAAGCAAGCAGCGGCGGGGTGGTCTCCGTAAGGGTTAACGCCATGTGGGATTATTGGAAGCATATCTGATGTGCTCATAGGGCGTTCACACTCCCCAGCTGCCAAGGAGCGCGTGGGTGTTTGGGCCGGGATCTGGACATATGTGTACGGTACGCTCACTCGACAGCAACGCACACAAACTCCCACACACGCACGCCTTTTTTTCTCTCGGTGTTTTTGGAAGCAGTGAGTTCAGGGCGTTGTGCGGTTCACTCCCTCGCTGTTAACGCTCCCTGAAAAGGGTAAAAGAGGTGTTTCTTCTTACGGAGATAGCTCTGCGGCGGCACGCTTCAGCACGAAGGACAAATAAAAGCGACACAACAGGTCGTTACTTTTCCTGTGGTGTCGCTGCCCCAGATTCTCTGTCACCAAACACCCTGACCCTGTCACCCTGGCAGAGACCATCCACACACACACACACACACATCATGCACTCCTCCTACGCCATGTGTCACAGGACTAATTATCAGGAGTCTGGCTGCTGGAGGATGGGGTGATTCAAATTTCCATTCCTGAACCACCATTAGGGTCTAGAATTAGAAGCTAGAAGACACAGAAGGCTGCCGGTCACTCGGCAGACAACAGCAGGCAACGGAGGACGACGGCAGAACTGGGAGCTGCCGGGTTTGTAAAGTTGGAGCATAGACGAGAAACAGCTGATGTGATTGTAGAAAAGAAGCTTAGGTGGCGGTAATTCCTCCGGGATAGGGAGGAGGAAGATCTAATTGTTTTTAATTGCACTTCAGCCTCATTAAGGAGGTGCTCCGCTTGGAGGAGGCTGCTAATATAAGTAAGTTAATGTCCTCAGTTTGTGGTTTTGTAGCTTGTGTGGCAGCATGTTTGTCCTACTCCAGTTAAATGTGTGGAAGTCATGTTTGTGTGAAAGCTTACTGAGTAACTGGGGGGAATTATTGGTGTCATTTTGGGAAAAACTGACCTAAAATCCAAGTAGGCCTGTGATGTGATACAGCGCACAACAGTGCCTCCCTTCAGCTCGCCCAGGAACGGGCAAATAGTCGTCAGACGGCTGCAAGCTGCTTTTGGAATTCAGTTATTTCTCCATCCAACAAACGCCCTTTCCCTCGCTCCGTCTCTTCTCTCCCTCTTCTTCTCTTCGTCACTCCTGGTAGGAAACAATTGCAGAACTGTTTCAGGGCATGTGTGGGTGGTTTCTTATTAGCCTCGCTCCGAGGATCTGCCCCTCAGATGAAAGTCTGCTTTCCAGCCCCTCAAAGGCTACTTTCTCTTTCAGCTGAATTTCACTCCTCTTCTCTTCTTTTCTTTGTCTAGAAAACTCCCAGCTCAGCCAGGATCAGGGAGCAGGTGTCCCGGAGCAGTTCACCGGCCTCCTGCACGGATCTTCTCCGGTCATCGACTGCCGTGAGGACGCCTTCAGGCTTCCAGGTGTCCTTCCACCCAACCAGGGCCAGCCAGAAGCGAGGAAATCCACCAGAGCGAAAGAGGTAGCCTCTGCCGCCTCGCCGGCACCCAACCGACCCAGTATGGCCGCCATCCTGACAGACTGTGATCCCAAAGCAATTTACGCAACTGTGAACAAGGAGCCCAGGGACTCAGGGGCAGGATCTAGCGTTCGGATGCGCCCGCCCGGGGACCTGAAGCTGGCACGCAGCCTCTCCAAGTCTGACTCGGACTTGCTTGTGTCACCTCCTAGCGAGGAGGAGGCGGGACTTGGAAACCGTAGCGAGTCTGTTTCTAACTGTAGCACTGGCAAAAAGAGGCTGGAGAAATCTCCTTCCTTCACCTCAGAATGGGACGAGGTAAGTCTCTCCTCTCATGATGAGTCGTAAGACAGGCACAGAAAGGATGAAATGAGTGCATGATTCACTGCCAAAGACATGCTAGCTGGATGAGTGTGAAGTCTGAAATTCCTCTTACATATGAGTTTGTCAAAGTTGACTTTTCTAGACAAGACATCAAGCAGCTTTGCTGACATCAGTTGGCTCGTTCAGTCAAGTCAAGGCCACCTGTCAGGAGATGGAGGCACGAAGCCTCAAACACACAGCACCTGATGAAACTGGTGTTTTGTGTTAATAAATAGTAAAAAGTATTTGAATCAGAACAAACAAACTTCCTAAATCTGTTAAAACTCTTTCTGTTCTACCAAAAACTTCCTCACAATACTTTAGTGGAATTTTTACTTCCTCTCACAATCCTGGCCTGTGTTCATTATCCCAGTGGATATTCCTGGCTAAATATACCCCTCATCCATTCAGCACTTTTAATGCTTTGTCTGCTTGGGGATAAAGAGGCAAAAAGAGCCACTGTGGAAGGAGATTATAGGAGACAAGATGGGGATAATGCGACTGAGAGGCTGGAAGAATAAGACAAGCAACGAGTTTGGAAAGTGGAGGCTCGGAGAGAAGGCGGAAGCTGCAGGTCTGTGTCTATTCAGCTCGTCTCCGCTTGCAAACACAAGTCTCTGTAGAGACAGGGCAACCCATCCGAAAAAGCAGGTATACCTGGCAAGCTGTATTTCTGATGCCTTGCATGTTGAATGAGACTGACTGACAGTGAAGAGATCATGTTGCAGCTTGTGTTGCTTCTGATGGAATCATTTCATAGTAGTCCGTTGATTCATGTCTTTTTGCATCGTCGTGCTATTTATGGTCTGCTTAGACATTATGTGTAATCAGCTCATTTACTCATCTGTTCTGTGAGAGTGCGGCTTCATTATTTGTCTGTGATAAATTGCCAGACGATGGGTCGCTGTGGCTGCACTTCACTGTGAACTGATAGATGTCAATGACAGCCACGCACCAGCAGAGCAGCAAAGGGACAGAGGAGATTCACGAGGAGGCAGCTTGATCTGGTGTTAACTCAGTCTGGAAATAGTCCCATCAACATCTCCAGCTGTAGTAGCTCTCAGATAGTTGAAGCCTTTAACAGGAAACACGTCAGGAGCTCATCTTTTTTTGGATATATCTTTTTAAAATAAATCTATGATCAGCAGAATATTTTGATGATGTTATATAAAAGCAAATACCATATGAAGCTGTAACTGTCTTTCCACTGGTATCTAATGACTTTACTGAAGTAGCTTATGTTGTTATTCTCTCAGAATGAGTCATTTTTATCCACATAAATGGCAGCTGCCATTCTCATGCCCCCATTTTTACTACGGTGTCTCTGAATGGACAAATAACTGTGAAAGGAGAGACCTCTAAGGCTTAAAACTGCAGTACCAGCTTTGTTTATAGGTACTAGAGCACCGTACACATGTAGACAGACTGTATGTATTACAGTATACATAAACCATTCTGGAGTATTTACCTGTACTGGAGTCATCGTTGCACCTGAGGCTACCGGAACCTCTAGCAGATTAAAACATATTTATCTCTGGAGGAATTTTTGCCACTGGCGGCCACCATTCATTGACAACTGTGCTTGTCATTAGAAGTCAGTTCTGTGTCCATCTTCACCACTAGATGTCAGTGTTTCTTACACATAGTACCTTTAATTGATGGATGAGCACGTTGGATTTGATAGCTGTTAAATTACAGGCTGCAACCAGCTGAACAACCCCACACATCATCCCCATTTCTTCTGTTGGAGAAGCTCCTGTGGCCACGAAAAATGATCCGGAACAAATTCCTGGTGTCCTTTCTGGGCGTTCTAAGAGATGATTTACTGTCTGATTTACCGTCTTTATAGCGGTTTTAATTGTTAGGAGTTTGCAGCTCCACCCTGGATTAAATAACTTGACTGAACAAAGTAAAATCTATTTTCCGAGGTAGCAGAGAACAATGGAGGCACACAATTGCTGAACAGTTCGTTTCTTCAAACCAAACTTGCTCCGAGTAGCAAAGCATTCTTTATTAATCTGTAGAATTAGAGTTTTGTCAAATCCTTGTTAACTATTCGATCCCCTTAAGTGTAGATGTTGCTAATTCACGTATAAAGACATAAGATAACTTGCTCCTAAAGCATTGAATAACTAAGTGATCAAGCAGAGTAATAGCCCCCCCTCCCACCAAGAAAGTGATGGGTTTTGTGTGCTTGAATGTTTAAACTCCCCCTGGAAGTGTCTGCTCCCTGACAGGGCACGGCACATTCTAATTATCCAGTTTCATGAGCACCTCTCCTCCCCGCGCTGCGCCGGAGGGATGTGCCCTCTGAGAGCACGACAGGATTAAGGCAGCCATGTCATTACTTGGTTATTGGAGACTGCTGCTCCTCCCAGAAATCCTCTGTGGCCCCGAATAGTCCTGGAGCTGCGCTTGTTGCCTTTTCCCCGGTGCTTCTGCACACATGAATCAAACAGGCCGAGCCGAGGACTGGTCTCTGTTAGAGGAGCCGACGCCGGAGCTCCCCCTGTCCTTTTGGCTCTGACATGTTCTCCCATGCGGCAGCAGAGCAGCTCGTGTTATTGGCTTCTAGCTGAAAAAGAGATCTTATCGGAAAGTGAGAAGCGCCCTGAGGCAATGTCCTCATTTGCAGCGTGCACCCCGACGAGTATATGTTACCGAGTGAAGTGTCCAGCTCTTAGGTTCTCCTGAAAGCCCGAAGGTGACTATAAAATCTTAAAGTAGGCTGCTGGCAGAGAGCACCACACTTGATCCTTAATTATTCATCCCTCCCATGGAGGTGTGTTTTATGTACTCATTGGTGAGTCAGCAACATGATTACAATAGCAACGCTGTTGAGCCTGACATGGGTGATTCTGCTTCTGAATAAAATGTGTCTTCCTGCCATGGATCTCATGTATGTGCAGCCTCCTGGACGTGTTCTCTGTTCACAGAGCAGAGGCCGTGTTTGTGTGTGAAGCAGCCTGTCAGCTAGACCAATAGATCTCACATTTACGCATGGCAGGAAGGGTGAATTTGAGATGTTCGAGCCTTAAGCTGCGACGTACAAAATTTAAGCCGGCTGCCTCTTAGAGGATGCTTTGGAGAAGCAAGCTACAGCGGTTAACTCTGTCCTCTCTGGTGGCAAAGATAGCAGATTTCAGCTTTTCTTTTTTTTCTGAATGTGGAAATTAATCATCTCTAATTGAGTTGATTGCTATTTGAAAGTTTGTTTTGGTGATTCAGATGCTGGAGAAGCGGGAGGCTTAAATCTTCTCTCTGGCATTGAGCCTGCATCGGCTTGAAACAGAAATATTCACACCCCGGTTTTAAAGTGCATATTATATGAGCGGAATGCGGGAGGAAAGTAGTTAAAGTTTGATTGGGAGTCGTACCCGCTGCACTCTCTTTGATGGTGCTTGAAGTGTCCTGAAATTTTTAAAACTCTTCCCCCCCCCCCCCCAATTCTCATCTATTCTTCCTTTGGCTCTTATCATGGCACCTACAGTTTGTCCTTGAGTCGCCGTGACGTCCATCTCGCTGGCGCTCTAATAAACTGTTTGACAGTATTTGGCCAGCAGGTCCCTGGACACTGCCAAACCCACCCCAACTGCATTCACACACTCTGTTTCTAAAAAAAACACAACTTTTTCTTCTTTTAATCAGGTTTGCTAAATATTCCGGTTCTCATAGCCTCCTTTCTTTTCCTTTTCTGTATCCGTCCTTACTCCCTCTCCTCCTCCTTTTCAGCCTCGCACCCAGACACACACACTTGGATACACTGCCTCTGGTTTCAAGACGAGCAGATTTGACTTGCATGAGGTCTTGGCCTATGCATCTCTCCATTTAAGGAGCTCCGAATGTGTGTGTGTGTCTGTTTTGTGGGAGTGTGTGCTGGTGTGTAAAGCGCATGCTAATGCTGGTTGGTCCTTGCAATCAGACTGGAGATGACAATCCAGGGGGGCACATTGTGTGGGCCAAGGCTCCCAGAGAAAAGGAGACAGAGAGCCTCAGACAGAGACAGGAGAGGGCCACGATCTGCTTCCCCAGTCCACTTTTTAACTTTTAACATTTACACTCCACAGATCCAGTATGAAACCAGCTTTTGTGAGTATTGATTGCCTTGCAGGGCAGCCGATATGCAGGGGCTTATTAATCTTGTCTACCTACTTTGAATGAACTGAAATATGTATTTTTCCTTTTAAACCTTTCTGATTAGGATGCACTGAAGTTTTTTTTTCTTTTATCAGCCAAAGCTTAAGCCTCTCATTGTGTTCTTCTGCTTTTGCTGCCTTTTGCTCTGACAGATTCATCCTCTGTGATACTGTGAACTGAGCATCACCGTCTCCGTGTTGTTTTTGTTTTTTACTGGTGTCATGGCTCGTCCCCTGGTTTGCCGTTTTATTTCCCGTGGCCCTGCTGTTTAGCTAGGAGAAATGTCGTGTATCTGACCCACTGACATGAAACCACACTCTTTGTGTGTGTGTGAAAGAGAGAGAGAGGACTGGTGCACCCAGTGGGGGAGATCTTTTCTTTAATCCCCAATAGAGGGCAAACAGAGGAGAACCACAGTTGACTGAGACATACAGCTTTGCAAGGTTCTTGCAGGCTCTGAAGGGCTCCTAAAAATGCGAGCATTGACTTTGGTCTATTTCAGGAGGATGTTGCTGTGCCTGCTGACGGTGCTTTGTCCCGGCGTGGCAATGAGGCTTTGGCACCCTCTACAGAAAGTTTGTTTGTGTTCCCCTTGATGCCGTTCGCAGTTTCGAGCCAGCCCTTATGTTGCTGCCAGCTTGCCAAATTGTGGTCCAGACACGCTCTCTTCAGCCGAACAGGCCGTGCCAGGCGTCTTTAGCTGTCCCACCATCGCCCCTTTCTGGGCTTCATTTGCTTGTTTATTAAGATTTCTCAAGGGTGCTAATAAAGAGATAGTTAAAGTCCCAGTTTCATAGCAATAAAGTTCTTCTGCTCAGTCATCCAGGACCTGCTGTGAGACGCATGATAAATGGGTTTAATCTCCCCCTGACCATCTCCCGTCACCGCCGGCTTCTCAGCTGTTGACCTCTGCCTCGTTAGTGACTCCTGACCCGGCTCTTTATATATCGCTGCTCACACCGAGTCCAAGTAACAATGGATGCTTCCATCTTAGCTCTGTGTATTGATTCAGTCCTGCAACACAAAAACACTCTTTCTGCTCTCTATTAATCCTCACCACTCTGAGCATCTTAGTCCTCAACCATGAAATTTAGAGCCTTTTCTTTTTTTCTCCTTGTAATGGATGTAATTTACGTTGAGGAAATTACTGGGTCATATCCCTTGATGAGGATATATTTACCAGGCTCCAACACACTATATCGCTCCTGCCTTTCATGGTGGCTGCCCCTGAATCTCATCGGACCGGCTAGCATTCCCTTTTCCATTATACTGTGCAACAGTATCACTTGTGCAATGGTGTAAATGTTTTTACACCAGTTGTTATTTTTTCTTTTTTCCAGACTCTCAGAGAGCTGTAAGGTTGTAGAACAGAGAAACCAGATTAAAACCACTGCCTCAGCGTTTAAAGGAACCACAGGCTTGTTTCGCCTCCTCAGAGGCGAAAGCACAAACTTGCTAATGCACATCAGAGTGAGATCGCAGCTCCTCCTTGTCCCTCTTTTTGCTCGTTGCTGAAGAGTGATGCTTTCAACAGGAACATTATCCTCCTTTCAGTGCAGACGCGGGACGCTTTATGAGACCTGAGCCCTAACTTGTCCTCATTAAGTTGAGAGTTGCAGCCGCTTTGTTTGTGTTTGATTTCACAGATTGGACCCCTGATTAATGTCAGCCGCTCATCTGCAGTTATTTAACTGGCATGGGTCAGATCATTCAGGTTAATATGAAAGCATCATGATCAAGAGTCCCAACTCCAAGTGCCCACACTATTGGAAAGCTAAGATTCTTAAGATTTGATTCATACCATTTCCAGCTACGATCATAATGGTGGATTCAAGTAAAACATTCGGTCCATAACAATCTTTTATGCATAAGAACCCATTTTAGATTAAAATGACAATGATTTTAGGAAGTTACCAGATAGCTAGCATCAGGTTGTTGGCTTTAAGTTGGATATTTTTGTAAATAAAGGCATAATAATGATGAAAAGTTTGACATTTTGCCCAAGGTTTGAGCAGATTTGTTGATTTTCATGTCATGACAGCTGTATAGCATTTATGTACAGCGCACGATGGGAAGTATTGGTTGAGCTTCAGGGAATGATGAATATGAAGGAATCTTATGAACAACAGTAAAAGATGAATATATAGTCAAATAATTTGATTGGTCACATCGACATACAATTTTAACCTTATTATACCTTATTTTAACCTATTTTGCTCTTTTGAAATTGGGTGAATATGTATTAAACATGTTGTAGGAAGAGTGACTAGAGGATTATTTATCTTTTATTTTTGTATCCTTTATTTTTACATGCTCTAAAAATCTGATTTGGTTTACTCATAACTTTTGAAATGTTAATTTTTTTGCATTGAGTTCAAGGTTTACACCATCAGCTTTGCTTTTTTACATAAAATTAGTTGATTTTAATAATCCTGTCTGAGAACAGCTGACTGTGTATAAGTCATACTGAAGTCAAACAAAACCCTGAATTCTGTCTTGGCAGACACATCACAATCCGACACAATCGGCTCCCACTTCAAAACCGGAAAGATCTAATTCCTTTGACAGCGTAAGATGCCCGTCTTCATATCAATACCCGGTGGTCCTTTTTGGGCTTTGGCTCTGTCCTTTCCTGGGGGTGTTCTTTGTAGAGGTAGATGGGATCCTTTTAGGCTTCATGAATCTTTCTGAAATGAAATAATCTTTGTGATTATTCATTTTTACCTCAGAGCAGACCCAGGCGCTTCCCTTTATGATGAGATATCCAGCCTGACAGCAGGGAATTTAAACGGATGTATCCTTCCCCAAAGATAAAATCCTCTCTCTCTCTGTACCTCTGACAGACATTTCTCTTCTAACTACAAACCATTTCCCTATTAAACTTCCACATCCCAATCGATAATGAACAAACGTAGACTTTGGTCTCCACCTACCGCTTTTTTACGTATATAATTATACTAATGGGGTCTTGTCTGTGGGCTGTTTGTGCTGCAGCCAAGACTTGTGCTCCAGAGGCCGAAAAAATGTTTCAGCAAGCCACAAAAGGTACCTATTCACTGCAGTTTCCCTCATGTGGCGTTGTTCTCACATGAAAGTGAGGTGACAGTAACTTGGCAGGCTGACCGTAGCCCTGTCAGCCGCTTCCTTTATATTTGATTCACACCCAACGTTCATGCATATTCAGCTCAGGACTGTGACCTGCCAATTATGGTTTGTTTTTCCGTATAAGTGCATTTTTAAGGGAATTACAACATTCTGATTGTAAAAGTGCAAACATATTTGCACTATAAGAGGATGTTGGTGACTGCATGGAGGCAA
>JBBDHI010000014.1:5964449-5976906 GCA_037177115.1 Craterocephalus stercusmuscarum
GATGGATGGTGGGAAGATGGTATAGGTGTGTAAGGATAGATGGTGTGTGTGAGGATGGATGGTGTGTGTGTGTGAGGGTGGCACTAAACTTGATGTTGATCGTAACTTACTAATTCATAATGAGGTGAAATATGATAATTGTAGTATCACTCAGATCACTCAAAGGGGTTTGAACTAACTGGTTCTTAAGTGTTTTAGAGGCTCAGTCATCTAAACTATGGAAAGTTTGAAACTTTTGCCTTTCCAGTAATGAAATTTTGTTCTGCTACACGCCCATGAAACATTTTATGCAACTTGTTTTTTACAGAGAACAAATGGTAGGGGGAGGGGGGCAACTTATACATATCTTTTTCTCCCCATTTCGCTGTCAGCCTGACCCCATCTGATTCTAGACTTTGTCCTGAGCTGCAGTTTTATCTTGCCAAACAAAATAGCTTTGTCTTGTTCTTTAAAAAGGAAATGATTCAGTTCAGAGCATTAGTAAAGAATGTTAGAGGTGAATGTGGGCGACTTGCGGGAAGGTTTTACTCATCAAGTGTCACAGCCACTCTTGTACTTATTCATCACGCGTGCTGAGCTTAGAGAGCTTTCAGTGAGTTGAATAGGATGTAAAGTTTGGTATTTGACAGGTCTGATGAAGGTTTGGTTTAATTTTATGTTGCACAGTTGCGCTGAACCTTGACAAAGCTCTTTGGAAACACTCTAGTGTCAGTAGTTGAAGGAGGTAGGCGTAACTCCTGCAGAATCTGGCTAGACAGTGAGCTCATGGGACTTCCCCACTATCCTGGCCTTATTCTGTGCTTACCTACTTACATAGAGTCTGTCGGAAAGAAACTGCTTTCACCCTTCCTCCACATATGAGTTGAACATCAAGGATTAGCGGAGACAAAGTGGCACAGAGCCACTGCCAAGTCTGCTGGGGTTTAGGCATGTTCAGCCCAGTTCTGTGTCATCAAAAGAGTTAACTGAAAATAAATGGATATTACCTCTGCTCCATTTGGGTGTGTGTGCCTGCAGGTCGACTGCAAACACCATTTTGCAATTCAGCTGGATGATAATGGTTGATACTTTTAATGATACAAGCTCTGCAAGAATTGCATTTGGGACGTGATCTATACCTGTACGCCTTTTCTGATGTTGAGTGCACTTCCATCACCGGCATAGACACACACACTAAGAAAAGATACAGGTCGTGCACCTTGTCTCCTCTGCAGTCTCTCACAAGCTTTTCCCTACTGTCGACTTCTCTGCTACAGAAACAGTAAGACTCAAGTAATAGAAATGCCACTTGAGAGGGGAGACAAGCCTGACAGCACAGTGGTGATAAGACTCATTAGAAGTTCATATCTGGCACAGTGTTGTTACAAATGCAACAAAATTTGAATGCCTCTGCTGCTGAGTTTGTTTCCCTCCACGGTATTAGAGTAATTGTTTTTGACAAGCAGGGATAACTCTTCCAGTTTGTCGGTGCCTGGCTGAGATACCTGTATTTCATCTGGGTTGATAACTGTATTTCCTTCGTTTTTTTGCCCTCCTTGTTAGTGACTGAGGTTGTGGTCAGGTGGGATTCCTGGGGCAAGCCCACAGCGTTTGCTGGGATGACTGTACTAAAGTGTGGAACTCAGCAAGCCACTCTGCTCCCCTGTGGTGCTGGCATGGTGAGTACCAAGACATCCTGCTGGGCCTGCGGTGGTGTTGGTAATCTCGCATATGAAGAAAGTTTTTCTTTTTAAGAAATGGGGGAAAAAAAGCTTTTTGCCTCGAGCCATAGCATTTTCACACATAAATCTTGCAGACAATTGGAGAGCATAAATGTCCAACTGGAGGGAAGTAAATGAGGAGCTGAGGTGAGGTGTCCCTGTGTTTGGCCATCTGGAAGAGAACATTAGGCTCTCTGCAGGGCTTCTAAATCCACAGTTCATTAGCATGCAGTGTAGTACAGTGGTGACTGTTGCAGTCGCCTCCTGACATGCATCCATCTTACATTTATCGTTCTGCAACAGCTGTTGTCTGACTTTGATATTTTGGAGTCAAATTGAGGAGCTGGCTACAAAAATGTTTATCTGAAGCAACTGTTTGCTATAATTCTAATGCTCTGCTTTTTTTCTTTTTCTTTTCTTTTGTTTTTAGAGGGGGTCAGTGTGGAGTTTCCAAGTGACTGCTGTTGTGGCAACTGTTGAAAGTTCACATTGCTGACAATCTTTTTTTTCCCCACATGGGCCAAAAAATTCCACTACTACTCCTTCAAAAATCATTCACTCTGTGCCGGACACATTACAGGGGTCCGCCTCTCTTTGGCATGCAGTATCTCATGAATGTGATTTGATATCAATGAAAGATCCTTGATGCCATCTTGACACCTTCCTCCCTCTCCCACTGCTCTTCATCCAGTGTGCAGCCAAAGTCCTTTCTGTGACAAGAATCATAAATTAAACATAACCTGGGTTTCCCGCGTGTGTCTGCTGGTGTAAAAATAGCTTGGTTTGGTGCACATTGTGATGCCCGTGCTCAGCCCTCTGTCTTTAATGACGTGTTACAGTGAAAAGTGTGCTTATCCTCCATGGCGACTTGTGCTCAAGCTCTGTGGCAACCGTGCGCTGACTTTCTCAAACTCCCAGCGTGGCTCTGAGCTCATTTGGTTACACAAGTGTTCACAATTATCTAGAGATTTGGACACAGGGACATGGGATATTTCCATATCCCTGGCGGATGTTATTTTAATTACACTGAACTGCTTGACTTTGAGCTGTGGATTTACATGTTTTTTTTCTTCTGTGGATGCAAAGAGGGCTTCTCTGAAGATTTTTCAGTTGTACTGAATCTCTTATTTGGCAAGCCCACCCCCCAGTCTCCGGGAAATAAATCTTTGAATCAGAGTTAATCACATTAGAAAAAGCAATCTTTAAAGGAAAGGTGATGGCTACATTGAGATAAGATGCAAGATTACAAAACCAATCCCCACTCCTCTTTTTCTGCCTTTAGCCATTTCAGATTTTGTGTTTTTATTTCCGTGCATCATCTGAAGAAGGCAGAGTTGTTATCTCCAATCAGCCTCATTGTGAGGCCCTAATTATATTTGATACAGGGATAAAAATTACACATGGGAGAAGGCGTGATAATTATAGTGCAGGATCTGCCTGTATGTTGAAATTCAAAAATAAACACATTAACACATGATGATTGATTTTGGCGATAATGCTGAAGGAGGTACCAGGTGTGAGGACGCAGATGCTTTAGCTCTTCGACAAGTGTTTCACATATCATCGCCGGTGAAATGCAGTGCAGCATCTCAGTGGGATGTGCTCACGGTGATGTGAGATGGATGTGTTTTGACTCATGTAATACCTCAAGCCTCATCCGTTTTCTGGTGTGCCTAGAGTAACTCATAATCAGTGATTTGGAGGAATGGTTGATGTGGAGCCTCTTTAACTAAACACTGCCAACAATGTCTCATCTTTAAGGACATACTGTCTCAGAATACTTTTCTCACAAGCTGGCACACAAACGCAGAAGTAAATGTCAATATTTCTGGTTTCTGGCTGACGATCAAAGATCATTGAGGTAAACTGAACTCAATTTCATGCAGACAAAGAGTTTTCGTGCTGACATGTGGATAATATGATGTTGGTTATGGTTTTGGAACCTGATGACAGATCCTCTCCTTCCAGGTTGATATTTTTGAAGATGACACGATTCACCAAACTTTTGCCAACGTTCCAGCTAACAATTACTGATTATTACCTGTTACACATGAGGAAGTGATTATTCTTCAGCCAGTGAGACTCAACACACAATTAACAGTGCTTGTAGCACTTAAATCTTCATGTCAGTCCAACTCCAGCTTGAATAGGGACATAAAATTGAGCCCTGAATTAAACAATGAATTAAAAACGAATAAATTGAGGTGTTTTTTTTTGTTTGTTTTTTTAAACGTTTTGGTATTATTGTCAAAATGGTTTTGGACTAGATAAATGCTCATCCTCTTCCACAACCCTTTTCTAAGTTAAAATTTGGAATTTGTGCATCTAATATTTATTCATTTCTTTTAAATTTTAGTTAGAAATAAAATAAACAATTAACAAATTTTCGGTGTTTGGTTATGGGGATGACAGGATAAATATTTATTTGGTTAAAATAAATCGGGAGATATAGGTCTTGATTTTCTTTTGGCTGGTTGCACCGTCACACACAGTAATGGCAATCCAGTGAAAATGAGCACTTATTGTCGCTAATGAGCGTGAATGACCTCCACAATCTGCTGTGTGAGAACAAAACGCAATCTCTAGTTTTCTCGTCCAAATCATTTATAAATCAATCCGCCCTCCTGTTCCCTCTCTCAGCTAGTGCGTTTACCGCGCTTCTATGGCGGGTACTTATCGGTGCGCAGGTGGCATAGCCAGTTGGCTGCACGAGCCCGACTCGCCCCGTGCACGTGGAAACCCCTGTTCACCTTGAGCTCGACCACCACCTGTGTGTAAATTCCTGCAGGACAAAAAAGGAAACTATGAGGGCCAGTAAGAGAAGAGCAGGAGCGGCAGAGGAGTCCTGAGCGCAGCGCAGCGCAGCGCGGACGCCTTTCCTCTCTCCTCCCCCTTCAGACCCCGCCAAGCACTCCATCTCTCCGTCTTTCTCTATCTCCCTCCCCTCTCTCTCTCTCGCCGTCTCTCTCCCTCTCTTTCTTAAATTGACATCGGGTCTGGGCTCGAAACATGATAACTGAAAAATCTTCTTGCGCTCCGCGTTGTCGGGCTGTCCTCAAACCCGATCACTTGAAACTCACATAAGCTGGCGTTCAGAAAGGGGGGGAAAAGGATCGCACAGTATCCTGTCAGCGGGTGCTCAGAGGAGATAACAAGAGAAATTTATACCACACACCCTTTGAATGTGCTCTTGCGCATCGTAGGTCTTACAAAGTGCTAGCATTCAACTCCAGTGAAAGTTAACATGTATCTGCACGCTTCGATACGCGCGAGCCTTGGATTGGTAGGTTTCTGTTTGGTCGCCTTTGTCCAACAGCCAGCGTCAGGAAGTAAAACCATTCAAGGTAAGTTTTCCCATTTAAATACGTCTTTTTTTTTTAACTTGTTTTGGTTTGGAGTGGAGCAGTTCCGAATTAACAGAATTTCTGAACGTGATGATAAGTAGCCTACAAGAAGTTTCTTAAAAGTAGAAAATTTCCAAATGTAATGAGCAAATCTGGTGTACAGACTTTTATCTATCATTTTTTTTAAGTTTCAAGCAGATGTCTTCCGTTGATTCTGTACCCTGCAATCATTTAATCACATTGTTTTGTGTGTCAGTTCAGCGAGAGCTTATATTTATGCAGACTTGCCAAAGCAGAAAGCAGAGGAATCATAATAAAGTGGAATCAAGTTTCCCTGTGAGTTTGCTGTTGTTGGGGGGGTGGAGGGGTGGCAGAACCCCCCCACCCCCCCAAAAAAAGCAGCTGCCTTCAATCTTCAAACAGCATCAGCAGTGCGAACAGTTATGTTTCATAGCTAATCCAGCAGGTAATTGTAGTGAGACTACCAGGAGGTATTTGTCACACTCCAGACAAGTATTTGACACCCGACTGTAACACGCACATGGAGGAGTCTCTGTCTGTCAGACACTGCAGCTACAGTACTGTCCTGCCAAGCTGGCTGCCCTCTTGCTCTCTCATCTTGAGAGAATTCATTCAGACCAGACGGATCAGACCACCTTACAGGAACATGAGAGACACAATGTTATACACTCATTTTCTGATCCACTCAGCTGCCTCCAAGCAGGTTTTCATCACTTAATTTTCCCACAATACAAACGCCAAGCCCGAGCTGCCAGAAGTATTTGCATGCAAAGACACATCATGGTTTCTGTGAGAGCGTTGATTGTGGTCGCTGATGTTTTGCACTCACAAAAAGACATCTCTCGGGCGGTCGACAAGGCAAAAAGAGAAAGGGGGTGGGTGACTATTTTGCATCCTGGGTGGTCTGCCCCCACTTGTGGGAAAACTCAATATTTACATTTTGCAATTAGAACTACTTTTTTCTCACTTTATTTTCCACAACATCGATTACACACTTGCTTGTAATGTGGAATGCTGCCATATGAGAGTCCATCTGTAATGGCTTGCACCTGTTTGTTGGTCAGCAAGCAAAACGCAGTGGACAACCACTTGATTGACTACTTCTCCAGTTCCTGTTTATCAGTGCAAACCAAGCAGCTCTGCAGTGATATCTGCGTTTGGCACTGGAGCTATTTGCGAATATATTTTCGTGGCCTAACTGCAAATAAATTTAGTGTTTTGATGTTGATGGCAACCCCGGCAAGCTGGAGATAATTTAGAAAAATTGAGAAACAGAGATGAACAATGACTGAAAAAAAAGACAATTTGTCAGCTCAATATTTATTCAGCACAGATGTTGTCTTTCATCAGTGTCAGTCTAATCATGGCACAGTGTTTCTGGCATCAGTCATTACTCATGAAAAAAAAAAGACTGAAAGAGCAGTGGTTTGAGGGAAGGGAGCCCTGAGGATGTGGGGAGAGTGACAAAGAGGGTAAAATGAGAATGGGGGAATCAGGAGAGATTAAAAGCACAGAGAAAGACGGTGAGTTAGCGGCTACAAGCGATAAAAAGAGAAGACGAAAGAGGGGAGCTGTATACGTCATGGCAAATCACTTTCCCTCGAACAGAGTCAGGAGCTCTTTGCTAATGCAGCGGCACCAAGGCAACGGTTGGTGTGGGGCTGACATGCTGCTGTGGCTGGCTGTGTTGGTGTAACCTCTGCTCTGGGGCCTGGGGGTCTAAAGACGCAGGGCTGCCAGAGCGCAGAGGAAGGCCACATGCAGGCCCTGACACACTGTGGGAACCGAGCAGCCCCGGCAATATGAGGCCCAAGTGATGGGGAGGCTTACCTTGAGATGCTGACTGAGTCTCCTCTATGAGTCGGACGGAAAGGAAGAAGAAATCCCCCCCAAACACTCACTCACTCACCCTTCTCCTCCTGCTTTGTTTGCTTTGTCCCCGCTTCCTTTCCTTTGCACTTAATGAAGTAGCTGCACTTTTTCTTTGTCAGCCACAAGCAACGACTGTGGCTGACAAATTACACCCACTGTGTCAGAGAGCTCCCTGTCACCCAGTGTGCTAATTGTATTTTAGAAACAAAAAGGGATGAGTACAGCTCCCCTCTGCCCCCTTCGTCCCTTTCTCCAGCCCTGTCCAACCCACTTTTGTTACTAGATAGCAGGCTGGATGTTCTGCATGTCTGAGGAAGAATGCAGATGTCATTGAATGGTAACATGCAAAAGTTTTGGCATCGTCCTCTTGTGCAAGTGAAAGAATTTATAAATGATTTTTGCTCCAAACTAAAGAGTCTTTCAGTTCTTGTTGACGGGGATTTTCACACCTGCTTCCTGTAAAAGTCTTCTAGTACTGTGAGATTCTTGGGTCATCCTGTATGCAGTGCTCCTCTGAAGTCTGCCCTTAGAGTTTGATGATGTTTTGCTCGGGGTCACGGTTAGCCCTCAGCTCGCCTCACTGGAGGATGGATTGTATGTAAATTATAGTTAATCTATTCAGTCAGGCACTTTTCATCTTTTTACTAAGCAATGTACTAAACAGTTGGAACGGTGAATTGTCCCCTAGCATTACTTTGATCAGTATGACAAGAAAGATCCTTATTACATTAATTGCTTCTATGCGTCAGACTTATTTAAGTGTTTTTAAATTAGTGGTGTTGATTATCTATTTTCTAGCAAGGCAATTCAAAGTTATTTTGAAACAATTTCTTCGTACTTCAGACTTTAACTTTTGCCCCATCGATTCTCCTAACTGACATTTTTTTCTAACTTGACACACTGAGGAAATCAAATGTCTGAAAACATTTTGTCTTCTCTGATCATCCTAAAAGATGATTGTGATCAAGCTAATCTCTTGGTTAGCCTGTTAGGGCAAGCATACTTTTGCATAGTGTCTCTTCTCCAAAAAACGTCTTAAAATCCAGCATCTACTTCTCTGAAGTTGAGTTGAGAAGCAGCAGGTTCAGGAGGGAAACTTGACATCCCTCACTGGCACTGTTCACTTGACACTGTTCAGCTCCTGATTGGAAACCTGGAGGCATTCCCAGTTCAGGAGGCTTATACAATCTCTCCAGCATGTTTCAGGTCTCCTCTAAAGTCTCTACTTCCCAAGAGTCAGTTTGTGCTGCCAGGAACTGGTACGCTCTGGTCTCCACCTTCTCCCACCACCCAGCTCTCACACTGCTTATGACCTTGAATTTTCTAACCACAGGTTATGAGCCTACGTTGATGTGGCATCCCATGGCTTTTGTGAACTGAGCCAAATTAGGCCCCAAGGCTCAGCCCCCAGATTGGTTATCATAGTCCTTGGTTTCCCTCTCTCAGCTGAGGTGACTCGCTCTTTGAACTGGTTTTAGTCTGACTCCCCCCCACCCCCCCGCTTTAGACGATTTTGCCTTCAGAGACACTACCAATGGCTAACACAACCCTCAATATCATGGCGGTAATCAAATCTCTTCACGTTAGCAAAGTGGTGGTTTTACGAAGAGGAGACTGTGACTATTTACATTTTGACTTTTTGCCTTTTAGATCAGTCCATCATTAACTCACTTGAAAATATTCTTACTAGCATGAGTTTTGTCTAACTTTTCACACTGTGTGCACATGTAAGTAACAGTGAGTGAGTAAGTGGGCTGAGCCTGTGTTCATTCTAAAAGAATCTGAAACATCCTGACCACGAAAAAGCTATTTAAACGGAGTTTCTGTCTCATCCTACCCTTTTGGCCTTGAACTTCTCAGAGAGTGCTGTTCAACAGAACCGTGTAGTATGTACAGAGCTGCATCTGTCCCCTCAGAGACTGGTTTTTGCCTTTTTAAACGAGCGCAGCCAGCGACTGGACGATGTGCAGAACCCCAGTCAAGTGGGAGGAAAAGATTTTTCTTGCCATGACTGGGGTGATCTGTAACGTAGGGAAATGAATGATATTACATCTTAACACTGGACTGTAATCTTGTCTGTTTCTGCTCAAGGCCACTTAAAATAGATGAACTCCCAGCCTGTAAATACCTTTTTTCTTTGAACATGAAGTACTCCTGAGCCAGATGTTTCAATCCACCTCCTCTCTGTGGCAGACATGCTCTGTGTTAGATATTTGTGTTCTCATGATGATCAGAGCTGAGGCACGGGGGGGGGGGGATCACCCCCCTGATGACTGGGGAAAGACATTCAATTTTACCACTCGGCAAACACAATCTGAAAGCATCTCACTTACAAGTGGTGCTCCAGCACTGTACATGTTGAACAGTAAAGAAAGCAGAGTACAATATGACACACGTTTAGTAAACGTGTGTCATATTGTACCCATTTCTTATTTTACTTTTTTAGCCCTCCACTTTTTGTGTAGCCAAGCTGCAGCTTAACACAGATGGTTTAATTTTATTTCAGGACAGACAGGCTACAGAGTGAGCATCACATTTACAGGCACATGTAAAGTCAAACCTGGCTGGAGGCGACTTAGTGAGCCTTTGTTCTGGACATTTGCTCACTTTCATCCAGGTCCATGGAATGCCAACCCAAGACATTTTGCTCTCTGCAACAGAGTGTCAAAGATTCTGGCCTTATGAAATTCCCTGCTCAAGGTCTCCCAGAGAGAATTTTGTGAAGTTACAATGAGCTGCATATTTGCCGGGGTGCTGTTATTTGTTAAGAAAACACAGGGGCGCATTTCTCTTCAGTAAATGAAGAATTTCTCCGGAGAAAAAATTTAGATAGCAGCTGATTGCAGACGCATGTGTCATGTTGTTATTCTCTTGTGGCTGCAGCTGATGAAAATAAATTTGGTGAACTGAGAAAAGACTGGTGAACTTAAAAACACATGTAGAAAAGTTGCGCCTGCATGTTCTTGTTTAGCTTAAGTTGACATATTCTGCATTTACCGTGCTAAATAAATGAGTAAAACAGGAAAAAACCCACTTCCTTAGCAGCCACACTGACAACCCTCTTTCAAGTCCAGATGTTTCTGCAGTCACTTTTTATTCACCTGGTGAATCTGATAAATAAGTACGCGCCAGTCATCTGAAAATGCTAATCAGCCTGATTAATTATCTCACGTTTAATTGGTCCATCACCGGTTATTAGCATCTCATAAAAACCCTCTAATTTAAGATGATTAGTGAAGCATTTTACCTTCCTTTTAGAGGTTGAAACTGATGCTGCTCCCATCTAAATAATCAAGCTCTACGGACTCTGGTCAGTACAGCTTCTGAAGATGTCTTCGCAACTGTTGTAGTGAGACAACAAATATTTCTTTTTTTATTATTTCTGGTGCAACTCACCTGGGGCTGAAATGAGCTCATACAGTTTAGCCAAATTCACACCCAACAATGTTCCACTTGTCATGACTTGAATTTTGGCTAAATAAAGACCTGGTTCAGTTTCACCCCCAGTTAAGTCACGCCAGCATGTGTGGGCAGTTTCTTTGTTATCATCCGATTTGGCTGCTGAACTGGAGTCACTGCAGGAGAAAACCATTAAAGCTACATACATACATGTAGATGTGATAGAAGTAAAGTTACATGTCTTGTTTTACGTTACGGTGGCAAAGCAAAAATATGGGAAGTAGAGGGAGAATCACGTGGCTCTGTCACCGCAAACAACACCTAACACATCTAGTCTCATTATTTAGAACATAATACTTCACTTTAATAAACTGGGCTGTTGGCTGCTTCATCTTAGCCAACAACAATGCTATGGTGATTTATGATGCCCAGACACAGAACGGTTTCTCTTACAACAAATTACTGCAAGATCACCCTGTTTACGCTTTTCATACTATTCTAAGCTAGCTCATTGATAGAGAGCCAAAAAGTTTCCTTCACTTTGTGTGAATGTAAAACTGCTTTTTGTCGTTATCAGCACATTCTGAATGTGAGCAGTTCTCTTTTCACATTCTGTAAGCAGTATGAATCCCAGGTCGCAGCAAAACAAATCTTAACCTGTGGACATGGCAGATTCCCTGCTGTTAACCTAAAGCACCCTATCAGCCTCTGAAACCTCTGTCACAGTGCCTTCTCCACCCTCCTTGAGCTGAAAATCACTTTATCAGCAGCTAGCGAGACCCTTGTGACCACTATTTGTCACCTCATTTGGAATGGTTGCAGAGCTGACGGGGCGGCAGGCTTCAGGTGCAAGAAAAGGAGGGGGAAATATATTTTACAGCTCCAGTATTTTCCCAAGAGCACGAGCATAATTGCTTTGTAACCAGTGTCCAGCGGTTTAAAAAGAACCTACAAATGTCTTAAGAGTACAGAGAGCAGAACTTGTATGAGACTTGTTTGTTTCTAAATGCTTTAATCTGAACAATATGTTCCAAACGCAGCCTGTGATGCCTCTCTCATATGTGGCATTGTGGTTAAAATGAGAAAACTCCATGATCTTCGCTTCTCTTTCTCTCAGCCTGTCAGTGGCCTTTGTTCTCTGTGCAGAGGCAGCGCTGTGCTGACATCTCCGTCGGTTTCGGGGGAGGATGGAGTCAGTGTTGACGGCACTCTGACCTCCTCCAGTCCTACACTTACCTCTTGAGCCTCTCTCAGAAGTGCTGATGGCTCGCCGAAGAACCTCAGTGTCCCTTAGATCATGAATGCTTTAACCCTGCCACCGTGACACCCAATTTAGATCTTTTTTTTTCTCTTACTCTGATTCAACAAATATCAGATGGGCTGTTATCTCAGTGTCTGTACTATCTAAAAACAAAGACCAATGCTACACTATTCCTCCTTCCCTTTTGCCCTCTTCCTCACTCTCTTCTATGACCTCTGTGCTGAATAATGGGGCTGCGTCTGTCTCTGAGAGCTTGGCGGGGTCAGGGAGGGACGTCATTAGGCTGGTCTGTGGTGGTCAGCGTTGTTGGAAGGGGGTTGGGGGTCAGAGAGAGCCTTGTTTACAGACTGTGTGTGTTTACATTCCTGATGGTGAGCGCTAGTTTTAGAGACTGCTGGAAGTGAAAGGAAATGCTCTTATTCAGCTTAGTAATGGAAAAATCCAGCCCAATACATCAAGGAATCCAGATTAAAAAAGGGGGAAAAAAAGTTATTTATTTGGTGGGCTCTGGCCAGTACATTCTGGGTAGAAAGAGGGATGACTTCACTGATGAATATGAGACTTCTTAAATGGACAAGGGCATGGGAAAAACCACATGACCCTCTGCAGTATTTAGTCACCCCCACTGAACTCCAGATATGTATTCATTGCAGACTGTAGGTCAATGTTAAAAGTTATTTATATATTTATTTTATGCTCAGTTATACATTACTAAGGCATTTAGGGCTTGAGCCTGTGAAAAGTTTCTGAGTTTGTCATGCCAGTTTGCTGTGTAGTGAACCGCTGCTCTATCAACATTTCATGCCAAATCCCCATATTTCATAGTTTAGACTCGACAGGAAAATCCGAAAATCCAGTTC
>JBBDHI010000014.1:6032949-6043163 GCA_037177115.1 Craterocephalus stercusmuscarum
GCACAAGGACTTTTGCGACGTAGTTATGATCGGTGGATAAGATCGGTTTTACACGTACTGATTGGCCGATCACCGATTCCCTAAAATTAACGAAATCGGGGCCGTGCACCCCTAGTTGTCCTTGTTCGGTGCAGTGTGTTTTGTCTGGAGACAGTAGTTGTGATTAACCTAATGACTGAGGGGTTGCCAGCCTCACACACTCATGCACTCCACACTGCTGAGTCACCTGTCAATCTCTTAACCTCTCCTGTCATTTTATGACACCACTTCAAGGGGGAAGTGGGTAAAATAAACTGCATCTGTGTAGCCTTGTTCCCTTCTGATTGATGTTACTACCATACTTTCTCTTGGTGTTTTATCCTTAGCATGAATATGGATATTTTTTGCATCTAAAACTCAAATCTAAAGACCTGAAGCGAAAGGAAAATGGGGGTGTTGTTATGAGACTCTCAGGCAGAAAAAATACTTTAGTTACATCATTTTTATTGTCAAAAGAGTAATGCAACGCTGCATAACAGGAACTTAGAAGCTTCACTACTATTATACTTAATATCACATGCAGTGCTCAAGCAGAAACATGTTCCACTAGTGCTTTTCTCCTCTTGATAAGTATTCAAACTCTTTTTTACATCTTTACGGCATGTAGAAATTCAACTTTATCAGCCTGACCATTGTTTTGTTTTCCATGCTAGTTGAATGGCTCATTTCTGTTCACCACCAGGATATTTTACACAGCGGGCTGCAGTCTCCCCACAAACCATCACCTCAAAATGAAAAGCCAGAATAGATAGTGGTTTTCAGTGTGCTGTGGTGTTGTTTTGTTCAAACACACCACCTAAAACATAAATCTAAGAGGCATTCATCTTTGTTTCAAAAAAGTCAAAAATGGTTTTCTATATAACTTCAAACTATTCTCTAAAACATTTTATCTTCACTTTTAAAACATTTAACTTTTATTGGCTTTACCTTTAAGTTAATTTTTATGTCAGGCCTACTGCTAAAGCTACAGTAGTTTATCTTAGAGGCCTGGGTTAGTCATAGCTATGGGTAATTTTTAAGTGAAGACAAGAGTAAACCACTTCCACACCTTTTAAACTGAAGCTTGTAAAATACTGTTTGTAATGAAAAACATTTCTCAACTAACACCCACATTACCACCAACCACAACATTTCTTTTATACTGCAGCAACTTGTTAGCTCGCTACATAGCTTCCTTAAAGAAAAAGGATGAATTATTCAGAAGTACTGTTTGAAATGTGGCATTATACCGTACTAGAAACACTTCAGCATTTAATAGTTTTTTTTATTCAAGATAACACTGC
This sequence comes from Craterocephalus stercusmuscarum, assembly GCA_037177115.1. Classification (NCBI taxonomy): domain Eukaryota; kingdom Metazoa; phylum Chordata; class Actinopteri; order Atheriniformes; family Atherinidae; genus Craterocephalus; species Craterocephalus stercusmuscarum. The sequence continues at coordinate 6,034,272 of JBBDHI010000014.1, forward strand.
TGTTGTCACTGTGACACCACCGGAGTAATTTTCTGAAAGCTAAAGACGATTAGCATCACAAATAGATTTACAGCGCTAGCATTCATAGTTTTCTAGTTTCTGGTGGTTGGTTGTGTGTTGAGGTGTTCTGTTACTCTAAAACAGACTTTTACCATTTCTTTGAGGTGTTGAGATGTGGAAACTGAACTCTGAGTTTATCTTGGTTTAAACAGTCATGGTGTTTCTCTGCTGTCAGTGGGCCATGGCCCATAAGTCAGGATAGGGCATGTCTGCTGCGCTCCTGTCAGCATTCCTCCACCCACAACACCTTCCAAAGACTCCTTCTCATCTTCCTCTGGTTCCTAATCCACATGAAGGCACTTAGGTAGATGTTCATCAGATCCTGTGCTTTCTAAAGGATGAACATGTCCGAATTTAGAGATGTTATCTGCACTGAGGAAACAACAGTGACCTCTTCAACCAACCTCATTTGTTATTTTATTTTTACAAAGTTTTGGTTAAAAAATGTGGAGACAAGGAAAAGAGAAACAATTTTTGCTGTTTTGTAAATGAGTTTTATGAGACCTCTTCACTCTGTATTGTGGATGGCACAAAATTTAACTGTCGATGAATTCTAGCCTCACTTAATGTTTCAATGAGCCGTGTTTTTAAGAATAGGGTACACCCAGTTGATGTTGAAATCTGGTGTTAACATGCAACTTTGGTGATCTCAAGTGGACAGCGCTAAGTAAGCTAAAGGTCCAAACACATTCAAGAAGTATCGAGGACACATTCAGATTCTTTTGGTTAACTGAACAAGATTGTTAGATGTTCAGCCTTGATTAATGGAGTGAAATTTGATCTATTTATCAAGATATGGTAGAGTTTCTGTCAACATCAATTAGACATTTTGGTATTTTGTCCTCTTTTGAACATTATCTTGTGGTTCTACATTCAAAAGCCTGTAAACACCTTCTGTATGAGCCAATCACAGCTTGTCTTTTATACTTAAACCTAACCAGTATTAAGCCCAGTGAGTTCAGCGGGACTGTCTGCGAACATTTTTACAGTGAAAGTGTGTATTCCCCATGAAAAGCTATTTTCCCATAAATTTGAGACTTGTATATTGCCTTCATTCCGACTTCTTTAAGGCACTGTATTACTTAAGAGTATTGCTTTAATTGGATTGAAATACCTGCTTATACATTTGATGGCACTTGGCGCTACCTCATAACCCAAAAGAGGCTCAGATGTGTAACAGATGAAAGCATGATATTCCTGGGAAAATCCTGGGAACCTTTCTTAAATGAGCCAATTAGACATCCAGCAAAGTTGTAGCGCAATCCCATTTTCTCCCAGTATGTGCTGCCTGGGCTTGACACAGACTATTACTGACATTAAAGGAGACCTTGATCATAATAAAACCAAATGTCATCAATCTCCTATAGCTAGTCGTTATCTTCTCCCAGCCCATAACATTCAGTAAATTTATCAGGAGGCATGAGTAAGACATGATGATAAGCTGGAAAGGCTACTGGCATGTACGGAGGAATGGTTGAAAGGGTCAGGAAGATCAGAAGCTCTTAAAAATAGCTTTTTGTTTTTTTACATTCATGCTTTGAGTTACAGCATTGACCTATATACTACAATGTTGTTGTTTTTTTACAGTAATAAAAACATGCTTTGTTTCCAAAAAAGTATTAGGGGATGTTGGTTTCTAACCATCCTGGTCACCGGTGCTTAAGGTGAGGAAGTGAAAAATGACTGGCAGGGTCTATGTGGAGGAGAAAAGCACCAGCCTATTATCTAGAGAAGAGCAGACCCTGTTTGGACTCCTGCTGTGGCTGCTTGTTATCTCAAAAATACTAGAAAAATGTCATTTCAGCACATCAAAATGGAAAACTGCAGGACTACCGGGGGTCAACAACCAAATGTTGTACCACACAAAAGATGGCCTGTTTTACAGTATTAAAAAAAATTCAGGGGGGTGGCTGTCTCTCCAATTCATAACAAACAACACTAACAATACAAGAATTGAATTCAGGACAAAAGAAGAGGCTTGTTCAAAGTTTGTTTTTGTGAAGTTTCTAACCGTGTGTCTTTCTGTCCTGCAGATATTGACGAGTGCTCTTTCGACCGTACTTGCGACCACCTCTGTGTCAACTCTAATGGCAGTTTCCAGTGTCTTTGTCATAAAGGCTATGTCCTCTATGGTCTGGCACACTGTGGAGGTGAGCAAGCATACCTGTCTGTCGGCGTAAATCTCCTGTCCATCACTCTTCCACTGCATCCCACACTTCTCTGTCAGACTGAGCCAGAAATACAGCTCACACTTCTTAGAGATTAAAGGGGTTTTATAACTTTACATGATTGCCTTGCTATCATTGCCATCACAGCCCATCATGGTTTATAGCCTAGTTTTGATTATTTCAGTCAGATGGTCAGGCCACTACTACCTGTCTGGATAAAATGTATTTACAGACTTTAAACTGTTAAAACTTCAGCAGAATTAAGGACATTGATATGGAAATGGGTCAGTATGGTTTAAAGGCCTTTGTCATTAAAGGTTATTGGGTCATGAGGAATGAGTATGTTGGTTCCTAATTTTTCACGTTTTACCATTAAGCAGGAAATAATTATAAATCACAAATAGAGCAGTTGTACATAACTGCACATATTTTATCAGCTCCCAGTTGGTATTGTGTTAAGGCACTGTCCACTGAAAACAGGAGGTGATATAAATCTTACCTGTTTCAACACCTTTAACCCAATGAACATTAAAGTATGTTAGAAAATTTCTAAACTTTTCATGATCATGACCCTTATTAAAATCATGTTTGATAACTTGACCTAAACATATCCCTGTAAAAACAAATTGTGGATCCAGTGAAATACTTGAAGCAGTATTTCAGTAACTCAGTCTCGCAGCAAAGCCAGCATAGTACTGCACTTCGTTGTCCATGAAGTGTAGCAAACAGACCCAAATACTTTTCTGATGCCGTTGTTGGCCAGAGAAAACAAACCGATCCATGAGTGCTGGGTTTTTTAAAGACACTGGCATGGGTCAACTTGACCTTGAAAGTGAAAACACATTTTTTTGGAGCCATCTCCAAAAACAAGGCAAAATGTTCTGGGGAGTAGTGGTGACTACATTACCGTACAAAAAAGTCTACAGAGTCAAAGGTTCAGATTACTGAGTTTAACTCAGTTTTTTTATCCATGAAAATACTAAAGCCTGTATATACATCTTTCTAAACTTTGGATGCTGTATGTTAAGCTTTAACACTGTAGATAAGGCAAGAAAACAGAAAAAAAATGTCATGGACCCTTTAACGAACTCCTACAGACTGCGAGATGTTACCCTGAAACTTGGCCGGTATAAGCACAAGGCTGTTCTGGTTAAAATTGGTTAAAAACCTTTCCTTATAAGAGGCATGACATGCACAACATTCCCATTCAGCCCTGACAGGTCCTGCAAATGTTTTTTGGAACAGATCTACATGTTATATTATTTTTATTTATTTTTTCTACCTTTGCCCTGCCCACTGGGGACAGGAAGTATCGTATTTCACACTTTTCTGTATCATTACAAGCCTATCAAATCCATTTTCTGTAACTTCAGTCAAAACATCCTCATTATTTGAAGGATGTCTCACTTCCTGCATTGCTATGGCAACTTGTTAATCTATATTAAAACTTTCTTTACAGCACATGTTTAACACCGTCTGCAACTGCATGTACTCTCAGTTTTAAATAGATTTACGCTGTATTGTACATATGACCCACATCAACCAATAAAATAGATACACTATTGCAGTTACTGTTTTTAAATTAGCTTTAATCTTGGTTTTCCATGTTTTTAAAAAAGAATACTTCATAGTTGGATCATTTCCATTGAACCAAGCAGCACTGTCACTACAAGTTTGATAGTACATCCTGGAGTTTTCTCACCCACATCCATTTTATCTAATTAGGATGAGGAGTAAGTGGGTGCGGTTTTATAAACGACTTGGATGTGGGCTAAGTTGTATGGCCCAACAGCACTTTCTCACTTAAACAGTCAACTTCAAACACCTTGACAAGAAATCCATGTAGCAGGTAATTCATGCACTAAATTACCTCAAGTTTCACTTCAGAGGCCTGAGAGCTACCACTTTAATTGATTATGTCTGGCTTGTGTCACAGCATCCTTAGAAAACAACAGCTGCGCTCTTGGACAAAACTGAAATGTATCTTAATACTCCGTCTGATAGTTTACCTATCACATGACAGTTTTTAGGCTGCAAGTTGATCTTGGAACGGGTTGAGCTGAAACAGATGGCTGCCTGAATTGCAGGAAATCTTTTTTATTCTTAAAAACATATGCTACACTGACAGGAGGATGAAATGCAGATAAGCACCGGACTTAATGGACTATAACGAGAAAAAATGGGAAGGTTATGGTCCTTCAGGGAGCTGTCCGACCATGTCCATCAAACATTTGCACGAAGCCTCTCTGTGCTGCAAAGCAGAACTAGCCAATGGTTTTCAGAGGTGTGTGAAAGCGTGCCCAATCTGCGAAGAGACCCACCAGAGTTTGTCATGATATTGTGGCAGTCCTTTGATTAGATGGTTTATTAGCACTTTCAATCTGCTGTTGCCTTCAGCCCCATCGGGGCTTCACAGTAGTTGTGAGATACAGAGCTAGTGTATCACTTGATCGCAGCTCGACCATAATTTGCCATTTCTGCTTTTTTTTGCTTAGGAAGTTTGAGAGGTATGTTGCACCAGAATGAGACTGGAAAGGCATAAATCATAGATATATGAGATCACAATGGCTTCACTAGCAGAATGGTACATTCAGTCTCATTTTCCGCTATGAAAAGTTTGGATAAAATTCTAATTAACTCCACTTGATCTACTCAAGACGCTTTACACCTCTGTCAAGTTATGACACGAAAAAGATGCCATTAAAAGTTCGCTAAAGATGGTGTCATTTGTGGAGCTTCAAGCTGGTTGGAACATTTCAAAATGTTATGCAATCCATTACGTGAAGGAGCAGTAAAGACCACTTCCTTCAGTACTTCAGTGTGGCTGGATTGAATTAAATTGTAAATGGAAACTTATGATCTAACAGGATATATGTATTTTTGGAATTACACCTTGTGCTGTATTTCAAACAAGTTCAATAGGTCCATGAGATCCATTCCACACACGGGTAGCTGTATTAGCTGTCAGCTCACGGAACAAATGCCCCAGGACTGGATTTGTGAGGCTTTTCCTCACCTGATAGATGGTGATCAGGCCACAGTGAGCTGCTGAAAGGATGGAAGATGGTCCGGCGTAAATGGCTTTCCATACCATTGTTGAGTGAGCAGGTGATGAATGATTTCCCCTCGCTTTTCAGCGGTGCTGTCGGAACCGTTAGATAACCGCAGGAATTTATGGTGCTCCCTGTTGTACGTTCTCCACTCGTGGCCACAACCAAGGTTATGTTATTCCCGGCGTGGTTTATCAACTGAAATATAGCTGCCAAACCGTTCACAAAGCTGTATTCAGGCTCACCTTTAACAAAACCAATTAGGTTAGAGGCCTGCTGTCAACGATTGAGCTGAAGTCTGACAGTCCTCTCGAGTGAGAGTATATTTAGCCGTTCTTTGTCAGGGTCAGCTGAACAATCTGCTCCCTTTGGCTTATTGGGTAAGAAAATTAAGTCAGTGCATTTTTTAATTCAGCTTAATTCAACCCTCCAGCTTTGACTTAAATATAAATCCATTCCTGTTGTAGGTAAAAGAAAAAAAACAAATTAACTTCTTTTTTAAGATAAAAAAATGTTGAGATTGTTCTTAAGGAAAATTGCTCTTCGAAACATTAATTATGATGTTGCTTCCATGGGAAGTTGCCGATGACATAGCGCACAAAACTAATTAAAATTTGAATATGATGACATTTCTGTGAGCTCACCGACTCATTTACAGCCTCGTCTGCATCACACCAGGACGTCTAAATGTCAGTTTGTCTTTTTGTTCCGGCCTTTTCTCTCTTGCCTCGTCCCGACAATCTGAACGCTGTGTGAGCGTGCCGAGACTAAAGAGATGTGGTGAGTTAGAACCAAGTGTGTGAGGAACAAAGAATCAGTTGCTGGCAGATGATCTGATCTTCCATCAGATATTCATTAGGGGTCTTTGTCCTTTAAATGAAGTGCTCAGATGCGGGGGATGAGAGGCACATCCCTCATAACGTTTTCAAGTAGTTCTGACTGTTGATGAAGTCATCATCTTCTTCGGGGAGTGCTGCAGCACGCAGACTGTTTTTATTCTGGATGAATAATTGAATGAGACATGGAAGAGCTTTTCATATCAGCAGGCCAAATCATCAATCACTGCCATCATCTGTCTCTTTCCTGGTGTCTGTGCCACTTGTCCACAGCCTGCTGAATGCTCAGCTCTGCTCTCTAAACTGATTTTATGTCTGGCATCGATTGCAGCCAGACTGCATCTGGATCCCGGATGCTTTTAGTGGCTTTAGCTCAGCATGTGTTTGAAAAGGTGATTATAATTTACTGCTTACCACAAGTCTTCCTCCCTGCAGAGTGGAGAACTTCTGACCATGAAACTGAATGTGGGTGACATCAAAACGAGACTTCACTACTGTTTACACGCAAACACACAAATCTTCTTGTAATGTGACGCTCTTGCAGGATGAACTCAGGACTTCTTGCAAGGAAACTTGCAAGCTGTGCTGTTTCCTTAGAGACCTGATTTCTTTTCATTTAACTCGACAAGATTAACTTCAAACAGTTTTTTTTCCCCACTGATTGCATTGCTTGTTAAAGTTTCTGATGTCATCTTTGCTGATAAGAACCTTGGTTTTTTTCTTTGCAATGATAAAATCCAGGTACATGCGTGCAGCCAGTCTCGCATACTTACCCACTACGTGTTCTTGCCAACATATATTTTCACAGATATCAATGAATGCAGTATAAATCGTGGAGGTTGTAAATATGGTTGCATCAACACTCTGGGAAGTTATGAGTGTACCTGTCCACCAGGATTCAAGCTGCACTGGAACAGGAAGGATTGTATTGGTACGTAGCAACATTGCCCCCCTGTGGTTATTTCACTGACACACACCCAAAGCTCACGAGCTTCCTCATACTGGCGACTGTGGATTTTCTCTGTCTGTCTCTTTGTATTCTAAGTCAGCAGTGTGTGATTCAGTGTGGGCTTTGTTTTGTGTCAGAGCTGACGAAGTGTTCGCCTGGAACACTTGCACCGAAGGCCACTCTCATGTGCAGCAAGTTTGGCTGCTCTTTTACCTGCGCTTCCAAAGCTCACTACCTAGCAGGTATGTCAGTCCGAGTCAGAGTGCAATGGCAAATAAAACAAACATGTTAGAAACGTATTTTTGTTGTGTGTTGATTTTTACAGAGTCAGACAACAGCTACTCAGTCAGTTGTGGCATCCCCATCATCCAAGGGAAGTCTCCTGGCAGGCTCAACTCCAGCAGCCAGAGCTGCATAGGTGTGTTTACCTGTTACCTTTAAGATCTGTCCTTTGTGGTGGCAGCAGCATGATGTTTCTGAGTTCTCCCACCCACTGGGCTGTGTTTGTCTGTAGAGACTTCGCCGCATCCAGTCAAGCACAAGGCTTCTTTCAAGATTAAAAATGCCAAATGTCACCTTCACCCTAAGTTGACTGGGAGGACAGAGGACAGGGGCCGGACACTGGGACCAGGTCAGTCTTCAGGTCTGTGTGATGCTGCATGCAAATGCTGTTTTTAAACATTGACAAATAAGTTCCATGCCAGGATTTGCTGCTGTTTTCAGGGTTGCAGAGACTGGTTTAACATAGATTATTTCTATCTGGCAAGTTAGGAAAATTTGATTTAATATGAACATACTTGAAGTTTCCCCCCCAAAAAAAACAAAGAAAGAATTTAAAATATAATGTGAAATTCTCTACAAATCACTTAACACTGCATTTGATTGAAAATTGTACAAAGAGAACTAAGACAAAGTTTAAAGTTAATAAGAAAATTTAGTGATAAGTAGCAGCTCATCCTGAGTTTTCTTGGGACCAGGTTGTGTTTTCCACTGTGTCACCTCTGAAACTGAGGAGAAAAACTAACAGTCTTGAGCTATAAATGCATCACGTTCATGTTTGATTTAGGCTCTGAATCAGTTCAAACAACCGTCCTTTGTTTTTTGTCTTATAATGTTTCAGATGTTTGAAGGTGGCGAACAGGTTTGGACTGCAGACAGGCTCTCTGATTATGATGATGAAGATAATGCTAAACCACTGAAAAAGGCAGTTGAAAGTTGAAATAAGCAGACTTGTCAGACCACTCTAATACAGCTGGATGGTTGTATATGCTTGTCTCCTGCATTCTTCCACAAACTTTTACAGATAACAGCTTTTAACTGTGCTCTGATTTTAAGCTAGAAGTTCAGATGTTTGTTTAAAGTTGCAATTTTCATCAGTTTGCAGGACAGTTTTCCTCTTAATCCATCTGAAATGAATTCCCATAGAAGACAGAAACCCTTCATCTTGTTGTTACACGGTCGAGATTTAACCTGCATTTGTTGGAGCATTGTCAAAATGTGTACTGCTTCTTTTTCCTAAACCATTGTTTTCTGCTTTTAATTTTACTCTCATTCTTCTCTTACTTTAATGTTGCTGGAACATTGCGTTTGCCAGTCTGGGATCAATATAGTCACATCTCTGATTCTGACTGTAATTCATAATGACGCTGTTGGTGTATCAGGAATTAACAATGAAAATAGTCCATAGTTCCAGCATTGTTTTGCTCTGCTGTTTTTCATCCACAGAGTTAGGCTACGTTCAGACAGCGGGCTGAAGTGACTCAAATCCGATTTTTTTGCCCCTAAGCGACTTGTATCGGATATTTTTACAACAGTCTGAACGACACAGA
>JBBDHI010000014.1:6162210-6172779 GCA_037177115.1 Craterocephalus stercusmuscarum
TCCTCCTCACTCACATGTATGAGAGGAAAGATGACAACAGACCCCAGGTTTAAAAAAACCGAAGTTCTCCTTTAAGGCTTCATACTCCCAACATAAACTTTATGTGTGGCCATGGTTGATTGATGTTGGTTGTTTTATTGAATATTTAATGCACTGATGGACTTATTTCACCCCATTTCTTATAAAACTAATGAAACAAACAACCTTCTGCTTGTATATAATAATTCATCTGAGATATCTTGGTGGCATACCACATACACCTGTGTGGCTGAACCCATTCTACCTTTAAGGCTTTTTTGTTTGTGATGAATGAGCCTGTGTTGCCCTGTTTACCCTCAAGCTCTGCTACTAATTTCAAACCCTGGTTTCCCTCAATTTTAAATACATTTTTACATTGGGTGTTTACTTTGAAGAAGAAGCCTAAGTATTAGTTGTTTTTATTAATCACACATTAAATTTCCATCAAAAAATAATGAGAAGAGGTCGGAGATATCTGAGATTGAAGCAAAGTTTCAGTGACAAGAAGGCAAAGAATATCTAAATAAAAAATAGGCATCACCGAGAGCTTTGACAAGGGTTAAAAAAAAGAGGGATGACTTCGGGATAAAAATTACCAGAGGAGAGTGAAAAGTAAAAGTAGGTGGACAGAAGTGAGTGGGAGTACTATAGACAAAGTGCACAGGATGAATAAGAGCATATAAATGATGAGGTGAGGCTGCTGCTCGACAGACCTGTCGCAGCTTGATTTATGGGCCTCTTATCTAGCAGGACCAAATGCATTATCAAAAACAGTGAGACAACATGTCAATATTTCTTACTGTGAGCACATGAGGAACAAAAGTGGTGGGTATCGGCATCTCTGAGTCATGCCTGGAAAAACTCTCCTGCAGCGAGCATTACGCGGAGCAGGTGTGAAGGGGAGCCTGAAAAACTGACGACTGACACACATTGTCTTAACGTTCTGTGGGAAGTGGCAAAAGACACTCAGCAGGGCCTCGGCACAATCGCAGCTCAACAAAGTCACGCATTCTCTACAAATGGATGTGACATTACATCAGTGAGCCTCAAAGTGCAGCTCTAATAATAACAAGTTTTTATCCACCGTTTCTTGTGACGTTATGAAGCGTGGCAGTACATTAATAGATGAGGCGATGCTGTGAAGGCTAAAAACAGAATATTGCATAATCCGGTGACTTTGTAAAGGCAGCACAGCTTCATCTTAGTGTCACACTGATTGAATGAAGGCCAGGAGTGATGACAGAGCACAGCAGTGGGGAGTGAGAAGAGAGTTTATCCTCTGGCCTGCTGGAACAAAGGACAATGGCTCCGAGTGCTCGGAGAAAGAACATGTAAACATCTCTCGGCACAAATCTTTTCTGCACTCATACAATCATCCCTTCCTTCCATTCATGGCCACTATAAACCTCAATTTGCTTTAACGCTTTGAACACTGGAACAAAGAAAAGAAAGAGTTTGAAAGTTCATCAGGATGAGCTCCAAGAAAGGCTCCAAACAGACACCAAGCAGGCTGTTTGTGTGTTCAACAGTAAGCAAGACAGATGTTCAGTAAATCAGTGATCTACTTCATGCTCGACATCCGCACAGGAAAGTTGTTGAGCAAAATAAAGTCTTTCGAGCCTCTAATTGTGTTAGTTGTCACAGTACAATGTCGGCATACTATTTGTTGGCTTTGTAGGGAACACAGTGAGTTAGGCACGCTGAATTTTGAGCGAAACAACAGTCTTTTCTAGCCCCAACCAAGCTGTTCAAGTGTTTAAAACTAACCAAACACTGAGGAAGAATAAAAAATGAGGAGCTGCACTAGTTGGGTTGGTGTGTGACTGTCATATGTTCTCCACTTGTAACATTTTGCAGCAGCAGTCTGAGTAGGAGAGACCCGACATGTATGTATCACATTCAGCACCTACACAAGCATTAACTGCTGCTGCCAAATTAACAGCAGACATGAGATAAGCTATTCAGAGGAATCATAGATAACATTTTACATAAATACCATCCAAACTCGTTAACTACATTATATTTTTAATTTTCTGAGCCAAAATAATACAGGAAAACAATATAAAATTAATTGCTCTCTGAGAAATCTCACGAAAATGTACCAAAAAAGCTTGGTTTTGCTGTTTTCTTTTAAGTAGCCTAATTATACTGTACATTTCCCTTCTAGAGCAGCAGTGATTGTGGAGACATTGTCTTCCAGTGATGTAAAGGACCATGTTTTTCATGAGCTGTCACTGTTAACTGTCAAAAATAAGATGCTAATCAGTTTATTTATAACACTGACTGTTAAAAAAGCTTCAACATCTAGAACAATGACATTTTCCGTGCCTATCATCTACCGCAGCTATCTTTTACACTCTCGCTGAACGCTTGGCCTGATAATCTGAAATTAAGTTGTAGGAAAACTGTGACTTTGTAAAGACTTCTGCATTGTACCTTCTTCAATTTTTTTTGTCCATTTTTTTAAAATGTGCTATTGGCAAATATTTGGTGAGTACTATGGCTCTCACTATCATGGTTTGGGTTTTTAGGGCCATCATCGGTTAGAAATGTCTAACTGACTCGATGTTATCCACCTCATATCTGAAAACACCTCCAAACTTTGTCTTTAGTTTGATGTCTGGATTGCTGGTGCTAAAGGAAACTACATGTGTTTTATTGAGCAGATTTCCATGTGAAGAGATGAAAAATTTACATTTCTGTTTTAACCGGAGGCTGTTTACTAAAAGTAGCTTTTCAAGAGGTTTTCCTGAAAATCTTGTCTAAGAAGTGTCTTTCTTTTTACAAGGGTTACAGGGGATTTCAGTGAAGGTTGTGCAAAGCTTTTCCTGATGTTACTTTTCACCAGTACTTCATAACATTTTTATAAAGTTCTAAAACAAGGGAAAATGACATCACCCTTGGTTATTTATTTCCTTAATGCATGTCTAGAAAAAAAGGCATGAGATTTAAAAGCTGAGGGATTATTGAAATCCAGAAGTTATAAGCAGGAGAGTTTTGACTTAGCTAGGCCTGCTGATTCCTCCTAACTAACTACTGGACATCACAGACAAAAACATCATACGGCCTCTATTATCAAACTAATTTTAATCTAAATTCATTGAAATGACAACAGACAAGTTTTTTTGTTTGCTTAAATTTATTTGTACCATGCTGGTGGCTAGTCTGAGGAAAACTGAAAAGCGATTCGGTATTCGTAGTAATGTTTAAACACTAGAAGAAGTGATTGGACTTGTTCAGGAAAATGTGATGTTTTTTTCACATTTTCATTTTCTCCACTACTCCCACTTTCACTATCCATGATATGACTCTCTCTTGCAATAACCTTTGATTTGTTTCTTCTTTGTTTGTTTGTTTATCTGCATGTTCCACAAATCTCATTTTCACACCGTTTGCCTTTTCCAAAAAGCTCAGCCTGCCAATGAAACAACGGTGTTGCATAAAGAGAGGTACTGAATTTTATAAGTGGGATCACCGATGCGCTCAGTGTCCAGAAAGTTAAACTGATCTTTACATCTTCTCATCTTCTTGTGGCAGGACGACAGAGGGCCCGGGCAGGGATTGATCCCACAACCTCCCGGGTGCAAGCCATGCGTGCTGACCAATCAGCCAAAGGGAAATCCCTGTGGCTAAGTAGCCAGGGCGCATGATCAGGCGGAGGCACACAGTGACACTGTCACATTCTCATGGAGGGAAACCGACAGGTCTGAGAAGTCCTCACAGAGCGCTGATCTCAGCATCATGGAGTCCGTCTGGGACGACAGGACCGAAAAGACTCTGAGACAGCTCTAATCTAATCTACAATTACTATACAAAAAATGTTCTTAGCATATAATTTTTATGTATTTTTACTTTATGTACAGCATGATTTACAGTATCATTCCAATTTATAGCACAGTACATCAGTTTGGGTCAGAAACAGTCAATCAGCTTCACATCCATGTGGTTGATTTAAAAATAAACTCCAGCTATCTGTTTATAGAAACAACTGTTTGCAGCAATCAACCACAACATTAAAGACCCACTTTATAACTTATAAACCCTAACACTCCTTATTGATGAGTGTTAGGGTCTTAACTTATTTGATGGCACAGTGTAGGGGTGGGCGATATATCAAAAATTACAACAATAACTGATATAATTTTTGCCCTTATCGATAAATTTCATATTTTATGAAAATGAAAATATAATGGGACTGCCCAGTCAATGCTTATTGGTCCCAGTATGAATTAATTCATATTAAACTGATTCCCAGCATGTAGAGAACAGAGAGTGGCACAGCGGACCTGTGCATCTGACATTAGGCTACATTGTGGCAAATAGAAATTGTGCACCATAGTGCTGTTATCATCCGTTTATCATTATTGAGAAGAAATGCTAAATATATTGTGATATTGATTTGAGGATATATCGCCCAGAATAGCACAGTGACATCTATTATGTGCATTTCTAGAGCTGTCGCAGCCCAGCAACGATCAGCAACTGAGGAACTGCACGACAGAACTTTTACGTACAGAACGCCGCACCCTGAGCTTCGCTTTGTGCGTGCGTCACACGCTAGCTAGCGAATGTAAACAAACCCATGGTTTTGAAAGCACACCAGCAGATTCAGCAAAGTAAAGACACTATCGGAAGAAGAGGGGAAAATAAGGAGAGCAAGAAATAAGCAGAGTTGAGAAAAGACTGTCTGGAGAGGCTTACAGTAGCCTACAGGTCGGATACAAGATGGATGCCGGCTGGACAACTGCCGATAGGGGGCGCAACACTGAGAAAGTTATAGTGGGTCTGTCCACCTGCCCACCCTTGTGCTGACAAAACAGTTCTGCTAGAGCTGCATGATTGAACAAAGAAAACAAATTATATGTGATAACAGTTTTTTCATGTTCGACTACGAATGCGACAATGCTCTTTTTCCACCCGACTTTATTCTGGATTAGGTCTGGAAAATAACAGTTAGGTGTTCAAACAGGCTGCACATTCGTATTTATTTTATTGTGGATATCCTCACCAACATTTTTCATGTTACCATGACAACACATCCTGCAAATTAGTATGTTACGAGCTCAGGACAGCCTGCACATACTAAAATGATGGTTTGAGGGCATCCCATGCAATGAAAGCAAATGAAACAAGCTCTTGAACAAGTATCAACGTGTGGTGATCCGGCATATTTGGAAGACAAGTAAATGAAATGGGCGTTACATCATGAAGGTTGAGCCTTTTTTGAGTGTTTTGAGCCGAACCCGGCTGCTGAGGGATGCAGACAGCTCCGGGTTTTGCCATTGCCGTGGCAGAACGCTTGATCAGCAGCGATGTTTAGGAGAGAGGTATGTTGCAACCAGATAATTTGCATTATTCACTTTACTTCTCAGTGGTTTTAAAAAGTGTCTGACAGATACATGCTCCCCAAGTGAGATAAAATCACATAAAACCTTATTTCATGTGTTGTACCATCAAACACACACACACATCTCCTTGGATTGAGTGATGAGACTCAGCTTCTGCCATATTTCAGTCATCCGTTGGATGACACAGAGCTCTCACATCGGCCATCCAGGGACACTGCGGCAGGCAGGCAGCTCTACTACTGTAGTGGTATGGCAGGTTCAGCTGAAGGAGAGGCACTGACACCCATACTAATGAGACTCTACGCAGCGCAGTGACCAAGCGTATGCAGAAGCATCAGGCAGAAACAATCACCCAGCCTCCCCTCTGCATATTGCTTCAGGAAACCCCCCACTCTTTTCTGTCTCAATCCTTTGAAACATTCAGACAAACCTATTGCACATCAAACACTTGAATTCGATCATTAAAAAAAGGCTACACATCGATGATACTGCAACAACAGCATCCACTGTTGGCCAGCTGGTCTAAGAACAAGCAGCAGGCTGAGTACGTAATGTGTGTTCTTAAACTCTGAAGAGACAATCATATAATACAGCATGAGTTTGCATGAATTTGTCTAGTAATGTACACAAAAACACACACCTATGCACACATAGAAATATATACATATGATTATAATACTATACCCCTCCCAATATTAATTTCTTCATGCTGACTCTTTAGTTTCTTATGTGTAACTTACACACAGTACATACAGCTTTAATAAACTGAATGCAAATGTCATCAACTTTAAAATCAGCTCTGCTGAGTCATCTTTCATGAACTCCAACAGTAACCTACCCATTGGCATTGAAAGTATGTCCTCGAGGGCCACTGTCCTGCAGGTCCTAAATGTTCCCTGCTGCAGCACACCGGAATCAGATTACTGGGTCAACATGTTTCGGTAGTGATTGACAACAAACTGTTGAGGAGAGTCATTTAATTTGAATCAGGTGACTAGGTGTTGGGAAACACTAAAACCTGCAGAACTGCAGCCTTAGAGGACCGGAGCTAGACAGCCCTGTTTTAAGCTACGGCATCACAGTGTTAATGACACATGATCATTACAAAATGACGTAATTTAAACATCACGTGACAGCTAGACTCAGTGGTGAAGTCACTTTGTCGCGGATTAACTTTCCATCAATGATCATCATAGATGCTGTGATGAAAACTACTCAGGACAAAAAGTGTTAAAACTTTTTAAATGTTTCAATGAAGACTGCTACATTCAATGGAGTATTTCTAAATATTATTAAGGTTCAACGGACAATGCTGACTCTTCTTAGTTTGCTGATGCACAGTAATTATTTTGGCCACACATGTTTTGTCTCCTGACATATTTAACTTATGCCAGCCACAGGTAAAACACAAGTGGTCAAAAAAAAGTTATTATTTTGCAAAAATATCTTTCTGTTTATTTACAAAATGGCAGAGGCAAAAGTAGCCTTTGGAAGACCTTGAAATTCTCTACAAGAAATTCATTAACAGAAAGTGATACGGCCTTGTGATGGTGGGCAGATGTTCTCTATGCAGGTGGCTCGTCTGAGGCTAATATTATCTGCGTCATTAGCCATCTCCCAATCCCTGACTGTGCGTCTCTGCAACTTTAAGCAACGGAAATACAAAACAGTCAAGATGAACTATGGTGGACTCTAACTTCCTGTCAGGTCCCTTTGAAACAGGCTGAACATGTAATATCTCAGCAATTGCCCTCTGGCCTCTTGTGGGCTTAAGGAGTATGCCCTTTCACATTCTTCAGGACACACACGCACCGTTGTAAATTATGCAGTGCTGTTTAGAGTGAAGGCACACTGCCTGTAGAAAAACAGACGAGGATGTGTAACCTCTGTAGGATGTGGACGGAGGCTGAGTGAGCGTCTGTTCCTGCTGTTTTACAGTTTGCACGACGGCAATTTACAACAGGCAGGTCAGGGTGACCTGCTCGCTGACTGATGCCACACATACAGGGATGACAGATGGGGGGTTAGGTCATGTTGGAAAAAATCTGCCTGAAGTGGTGACCATGAGGTCTTGGTAGAAACCCAAGACAGCAGAGGCATTGCACAAGTCAGTTTTGTGTTTGTGTGTGTGCTTTCTAAATCCTCCAGCAGTGACAGAGCCACACAAGTATTACATCACATGCGTCTCTAGATCTCATGAAAGCACTGCTGTCCATTATTCTGCATTAATGAAATGACTGTCTGCCAAATCCTGTTGTTTTGGTTCTCGGTTTTTGTCTTGCACGTATATGTTTTTGTTATATTTACATATGCACAGTCATGGCATTTAATCTAGTCTTATGACAAACTCTCTCCTCACTGTGTACTTCTAATTATTCATGTGACTTGAAGCACCACTTAACCAAAACAAGCTCCACGTTGTGTGTGAGTGCACACAATGAATAATATATAGATAACAAACTTGAGTATAGAAAACAGCACATCTTCCATATAGGTATTAATTCCCTCAGTAAGTGAAACACTATGAAAAATGTGACCCTTTGTCATGCAGATCTCTTGTTAAGTTAGTCTTCCAGCGCCAACTGAAGAGCGCCAGATACCATCACCTTAGTATGGGAGGATTTGCATGTCAGAGATTAACAAAGGACATGAAAAGAAAGTGAAACATCTCCAAGCTGAGAGAATGTGAACCTTAGAAACTAAATAGAAATTGTACTGAATGTACTGTATGTCTTTGTACTGTAATGTGGTGTATAGGTGGCATTTTATGTCACATTCTAAACAGTTCAACTTGCTTTTTAATATAAACAGTAAGCTAGCATGAGTCTGTACTTAGCAGTCAAAAAAGAAGAAGAAGAAATCCACAGGCTCCTAAACGCCTTGAGGCTGAAATGACAGAGCGCATCATGCCGTCTAGCTGCAGTCAAAGTTAGTGTGAGTGTGTGCGTAGATGTGGAATGCGGCCATAGGACTAATACCCCAAGGTTGAATGTGACTCTTGACATTTTTTTCCCGTCCTGGGCAGTGAAGAGGCCATTTGGGTGAATTTGAGAGCCTCTCCTGATCAAACGCTGCTGGGAGTTTCTAAATGAGGCAAGATGGCAACAAAACAAAACAAAAAAAAAACTATAAATTATTAAACTTAACACATGAATTAACAGAGTACACACTGCCTAGAAGCTGTTCCCGGAAAAATAAGGCCATCAGAGTTCAATTTTATCAGTACCGTGAGGAAAAAGTATGGTCACTTTTAAAATAAATGCAGTATTTTGAGAAGCCAAATGGTCTGTCCTGAATATTTAAAGGACGTTATCTAGATTTGTTCCAAAAGTCCCACTGCAGGCTGTTTTCACACAAATATGTAAAATAAGCTTTTTTTTTAAGATGTGGAGAGGGCACTTAATGTGTTAAAACAGGGGTGCCGACACCATAGAAAGTGACAAGACTTGGTTACCATGGTAACGACTCTACCATCTGCAAGAAGGCCATTGAGAGAGTAAAAATCCATCTCTGTTTTTAAATCATTTTACATGTCCCAAACCACATCCTTGCCTAAACCTAACATGGCGGCCTATGAGGCAATAGTGTTGTGTCGCACTTAGCCTCACTGAATTCACACCAACCTTCCTGTATTTCCTCCTAACTCAAAAAGAGGACCTTTCTGATTTTTTTTTATTACTACCTTCATTAAATAAAAGAATCCATGCGTTAAAAGAAACAGCCATCTTCCCACTTTGACCTCAGAATTTGTCTTCGCTAGAACAAAGCTGTCCCTGGTTCTGGTTTCCATGGTGCCAGTACCTCATTTCAAGAAATAAAGTAACACCCATATTAGATAAGGTGCTCCTGTCAGAGTTGCCCAAGTGCTGTTTGTTTTCCAGTGGAAACAGCACGGGAAAGCAACAAGGATTTATTATTTTATGCTAATTAAAGTGACATATCTACATATAAAACTCAACTCAGAGCTTGGCAACTTCTTTCACCTTATTTTTTTGTTAACATGAGCTGTGATGACAAGGTCGTCACATGTCGTATTGTTGATGGCTTTGCACTTGAAGTTATGATATCCCTGCAGTTTTCCAACTTTTCCGTTATCTGGAGCTCTGGCAGTGACTATGCATTATGCAAGATTTTGACTCAGGCAGGATTAAGTCAAAGCAAAGCCATGGTGTGATTCCTAGTCTCCAGCTTGAGCTTAGTTTAATCTGCAGCTCACAAAAGACCACAGTATTCCTTCATGATATCACTCCCTTAAATAAGAGTGTTTGTCTGTAAAAGTGCACACATTAACCTGAAACGTGGGGTGGAAATGCAGCTTGCAGCGATGGCGGAGGGGGGAGGGGTTGTTTGTTTTTTGTCAGCATGTGAGTTTGAAGCTGCCTTTGAAAGGTACGGATGTCGCACAAGAAACATAAATACATGTCATGGTTCTGTCTAACTCATCCGTGACATGAGAATAAATTCATAGTAAACTGGCAGCTTATTAGTGGGAGAGGAGAATTTCAACACATTGACAATCATTTGGTTAATGTGGGTAGAAATCACAAAACCTGAAGTCTTCTGCTCCAGATGTTGCACTAAATGCCATATGCTCACTTTAAGGAAACAGTTTCTTTAAGTTTATCAATTAATAAGACTGATTTCTGCTAATTTCCTTAAATGAATGTTTATTTGTCATATTTTTAGAGTATAATTCTACATTTAATGACCAACATGCATCACCTGCACTGAGGAACAGGGTTTACCTTCGACCTGAATGTGCACTTCATGCTTTTTCATCATCTGCATTCTTCCTGTGTTTCAGTAGCAAAAACCAACAAATGCATGAAGTATGTTTTACCTTGCCAAAACATTTACTGCTAAAATTTCCAAAGAATATGGATATTTCAATATTGAGATGCTATCTTTTTGTATCGGTCGGCTATGGAGGAGGCCACAAAAACCGCATACAGGAACCAGATGGGCTACTTAAGAAAGAGGGATCCAGAGACAAACAGTACCAAACTGGGATCTGCCACAATGTAATTAGCCAAAAATATCTTCACTGCTTAGTCTGTCTGTACACTCAACATTACAGTGTTCAGGGATTTAAAGCAGATCAATGCAAGTCTGGGTATGTTTACCATGCAGTACGCACCCCAAAGCTGTAGAGGGAGCACCACATAGCGAAATTAGGCGACAGACGAAGAAGAATGTTGTAAAC
>JBBDHI010000014.1:6191368-6201645 GCA_037177115.1 Craterocephalus stercusmuscarum
TAGAATATTTTTCAGTTTATCATAAGATTAGGCTAAAAAGCAGAAACAGTTTCCAGTTCAGTTTATGGTAAAATGCCAACATGCAGTTCAGGTTCACTAAAAAGAAAGATTGATAATTAAAAAATACCTTGCAAGATTTTGAAAATGTCTAATACATATCATTATATTTGTCTAACATGTGGTAGATCATTGTCGTTTTTTTGTTGGGCAGTGTCGACATTTATACGCTCGGACAGAAAAATAATTAGGCTAAGACTATGTACAATTCTCTAACGGTCTAACCATGTATTTCTCAGCATGTGGTCCTCACCAATGTTCATGAATTCTAACCTCAACCTGCCTTAGAAGATTCTGGATGCTGAGTAAAAGAAAAATAAGATTCATGAAACAGAATGCAGTAATTTTCAAAGATTATGAACCAAAATTTCCTTTACAGAGATGAGAAAAGAAATCAAATGTTGAAAGGGACACTTTTTGTCCAAAAGTTTTACCAAGTATAAGAATAATTAGAAAATGTATTTTCATTTAAAACTGTCTGTAAATATCTGGAAATTGAGACCATACCGTTCCTTTATGGAAAGGAATCTTGTCTCATTCCCTGATATAGGACTCCAGCTGCTCAACAGTCTTTGGAATGTCTTTGTTATATAATGCATCCGTGATGCAGGTGTTTTAAATGGAGGGTCTGGATGGCAGACAGGTCAGTACAGTGAATTTAGCTTTACCTTACTAGAATATAAAAAGCCTTCTGGATGGGAGCACGATGGGAGCACAAAACCTGTGCGCACCTTTGTGTTCAGAGCTTCCATAAGGACCAATACACCCCAATAACATCTGAGATGCAGGCTTTTGAACTGAGCACTGATAACATGCAAGATGGTCTTTTTCCACCTTCGTCTGGATGATATGGTGTCCATGATTTACATAGGTAATTTGATTTAATTGTAATAGCTTTTTGTTTTTTCTTTCGGGAAGAGTTTGTGCTTTGTATGAAGGTCATTTTGCATTGACGTTGTCAGTAGTGTCATATTAGCCTTAATAGTCAATCAATCAATCAATCATGTTACCACAGGACAGTTTCCCTCTTTGCATCATGGTCATATGCATAGAGGGAAACTGTCCTGTATCTTCAACTTTTACTGGAGTGTAAAACCGTCCATTTGTGCATGCACAGCGAACTGTTTCCTCTGTTGTTGATAAATTATCTACAATCCCTGTAAGTAATGATGTTGATATCATGGGAAAGCCTTCATTGTTTAATCCAATTGCAGTCACCTTAACTATGTTTTGGGACTGCAACTACCATATAAGTCTCTTCCCTAAGGTCAACCAGCTGTCATGCTACATGATTAAAGCTTGATGAAACACTCGATCATCCATATTCTGGTGAAATTTCAAGAGAACTCCCCAAGGCTATATCCACACAAAGCCGACGGATAAGAATTATTACATTTCACCAGCTGTAAGAGCTTCACTTCAAACCATGAAAATAAAATTTAAAACATTAATCACAAATTTTAATGATCGTAAATGATAAAACACAAATCAGCAGATACACTCTGGTAGGTAGCCTGCAATAACCACTATTGCCACTTAGCTGTGGTCATTGGTCAGACTAACAGCCACAGCTTGGTCTCTCCTCTGTGTGAACAGTCTGACCACTGAATGCATACACACCACAAACTGACATTTATCCTCAGCAACTCATCCTCTAGAGAAAATACCAACGTTTCAGATTCAGTAATTGAGGCATGAACAGATTTCATCTTAAATAACCCACAAATTTCTAACAGACATAAAACTGCTCGTTCCGCATAAAAAAGGAGAATTTATCACAAATCCCTCAAAGATGAATTCATTCGGACAGAGAATGGTCCTTAATTTAATTGCTGACAACATTTTAAAAACTAAAATCATTCATCTTCTTTTCCCAGCAGAAGCCCACCTGGGCGGACAGTAAGAGTGGAGCACAGGTAGCTGTCATTAACACTCAGCCTATACCGGCTGGAGCAAAAGCAGCCAAAACTCTTTTTGGGGCACACTTAAGTTTAATGACAGATGACCTGAAGCCATTTAAAGGCTGTAAAAGACACCCTGTTTCAGCTTCACTGCTTCATGCCGATTCCAGACACTGAAATCTCTGCTATGGACAGAAAAAAAAGTCCTTCATTAGTTCATGGAGTTGGAGCAGGAAGTAGAACTCTTTAAATTGTAATAAATAAAACAGGTTACGAAATAGCTGTTACTTTTATATTGTTAATTTATATATTCTCAATAATGCCAGTAATTATTCTATTTCGTAACCTGTTTTATTTCTTACAATTTAAATATTTATTTACCCCCTTACTGTATACAGTATCTAATCGTTTACTTTCTTCATCTTTACAGATCTCTCTTTTTCGTATAAATTTTGGACAACACAGAAAAGTGAATCAAGACACAAATTTAGATCAGTGCGAGGTGAGCTAAGTGTGGACATGTCATGCTATAAAGACAGCTTGCAATGCACTGAGGAAGTGAGATGTCAGGAGCAGCTGACAAGAGGATTCTAGGTGGGCGAGTGGCATTTCATCGTACAGCATGTTTGATAATCAATGACCACTCAGGAGGGAAAGAAAGACAAAGGACCCATGCATCTTCAATAAAAACACTGAAGGAGGAAATATGGGGAAAAGGGGGTTAAATGTGTTGAATCTGGTCATTGGTAAGGTAGACAGAACATGTAAAGGAATAAAAATTGTGGGAAATATGTTGATGATTATGTAACAAGTAATTTGACAGGGAATATCAAATATAAAAAGCCATGTAGACCATGTTCTAGCTGGAAGAGTGCACCTTCTCTCCTCTGTATCATTCAGCTCTCAACAATTCACATCAAAGAAAAAAGCATTTTTCACAAATTAAACATATTTTCTTATGACAAAAGAAGCAGAAATTTGTTTTTCCTTTACATTTTTTACATTTATTTACCTTCCATAATAGGAAAACTACAAATCAACACACTAAGCAATCAAGCAGAGGTAGAAAATGTTAAATCTGTAACCACATCCATGATCTCTGGAGTAAATCTCGTCAGGTTTTGTTCTATTTTAAAACACCAGCATCCTTGTAAACCATGCAGGCAGCACTGCAGATGGCTTGTAAAGTCAGCTCCAACATCTACTGCTGGATTCATGTTTAGGGGAAGGAGGAAAAAAGATACAAAACAAACAAGAAGTGTTGAAACAAACGGCTTTCAGAATAGCTGGGCTCCATTTCGTCCAGTGTGGAGGCAATTTTTCAAAAGCAGTATGATTCTGAATCCATGAAACTAAGCCAGACATGATTCATGACTCATACGCCAGTGTGTAAACCACGCTGTGTAGGACATCAGTTCTGCCAGAGAATTGGATTTATGACAGATGAACCATTCAGAAGACGATAGAAGATTGGTTACAAACAATAGCAGGCCATTCTGGCCATCAGCTAATTGTATTGTGGGTGCTCTGATGTGCACCAGATTAATGAACATGTGCTGCATGTGTTCAGGCAGAATACACTGTCAACCAGACCATGAACAAATGGTTATGGGGCTTTTACTGTTCCATTTTATCCATAAACACTGCTGCCACTTCTTAAAATGTAAACCAGTGTAACTACTTTTAATAGTATAACTGAGCAGAACAGTTTCCATTATATTCTGTCTAACTCAAAACACACTTGTAAATAATTCATTTTATCAAAAGAAATGGAAGGTGAAATTTCGAGGAAGAAAACAACAGCCACAGTCACATATTATCATTTCATCATCAGCCATTTACACAAGGATTTAATTATTGCTTCTTCCTTCTTCCTAATTTAATGTCACTAGGATGCGGACTCATTTAGCAAAAAATATCCCTAGGACTGAGGAAGTACATGCAGGTCTCAACTTCAGATCTTTAAAGTGCCTCTTCCATGCTACTAAACTTTTATGCTATTCATTTTCTGAGGTAACTTAGTAGTCAGTAGTGTCAGAATAAGCTTCAGTTTCATGACTAACGTTTGAGTTACTTTTGTTTGTTCTGTCAAACTATGTGAGATTTCAGACAGATAGTAGACCAAAATTATCGTGGTGTTATTGTGCCATCTGTTGGAATCATGGACAACTGCAGTGGGACGTTATGAAGCTTACTGGAAAGCATACAATCCACTGAAGCCTCTTTTAACTAGATCACCATTAATAATACACAGTGCGGATCATTGGTGCATCTGTAAATGAGTTTAAAAAAAAGTCCCTTCAGGAGCACTAATAATTACACTAATCTGGAAACAATAAATAGATTACAGAGTTGCAGCTCTGAAAATCTAAATCATAAATATAAATGCAGACTATTTAGTTTAGTAGATATAATTGTTATTATTATTATTGAAGAGGTAGTAATAGTAGCAACAGCACATTGATATCAGCTACAAAAAA
This sequence comes from Craterocephalus stercusmuscarum, assembly GCA_037177115.1. Lineage (NCBI taxonomy): Eukaryota > Metazoa > Chordata > Actinopteri > Atheriniformes > Atherinidae > Craterocephalus > Craterocephalus stercusmuscarum. Next base: position 6,195,807 of record JBBDHI010000014.1, read on the forward strand.
GCTTTATAATGCATTCATTCACTGCTTATTCTTGTCCTATCCATAGGAAGTGAATCAAATCAATGTTTAACCCCCCTCCTTTAAAAAAAAGTGTGCTTTAAATAAGGTGTTGTCTGTTGAACAAATAGTGATTTTATTTCAGTTCATGCATTTGGATGTACTATGGATGTAATAATCAGCCACCAAAATAAAACTAACACATTAATAAACTCTAGACCAGGGCTGCTGTAATGAAAATATCCGCGGTGTAGAGGCGTGGATCCCCCCTGGTGGGCGTGTGTGACCCAGTAGATGGGCGGGCCCGTGACGGGGTCGAAGTTGAGTGTGTTTTTGTCTTTTGTGCTAAGCAGAAGAGAAGAGTGGAGTCCGATCGATCAGCGGTGTCTTTTCCCTCTTCCCCGGATCCTTTCAAAACTCCCTCCCGAACCTCTCCCCTTCTACCCTTGCCACCCTACCCACCCCCAGCACACACGTCAAGAAACGGTACGGGTAAGATTTCCAGAAATCCGGTTGTGTCTACTATTTTTTCCCCTTACAGAGTGAAGGACGGAGATAACTCATTGCAAGCCATAGGCCGCGGGACGCGACTATTTCCTGGATCGCACGATGCTAATGCTAGCGTTCTGAATGGAAAATTACTGAGCTGGATTTAACTGGATGGCTGCTCCACAGTTAGTTGCTAGCAGCTGTGATTTAACATAATCTTTATGGAATTAAGTAATTCAGTTGATTAAGCCATTCAACTTACTTCTGAAGCCAGTAGCTGTTTTTTTTAGTTGGGGTAGAAATATATCTGTGCTAACTCGGCTCTCATATCACGGTTGCGTGACTAGCTGTGATGTTCATGTTCATTCGCAAAATAGGAATTGGGATGTTTACGTGGTATCTATATTCCTGTATTTTTATTGTCGATGCATGCTTTACCATAAGGTACCACTGCCGGCAGAATTGATTTATGTACCTTGCACATGAATCATAAAAATAAAGCAAGCAGTCATGTCGCCGCAGCTATTCAGTCCCGGGAAATAGACATGACCTCAGGGAGACAGTGGGTCATTGTGCCAACGTGAATTAGTGGACTCGGGCCAATCTTATGTGAATTACCGAAATGAAACGTCTCATTCTCTCGGAGTGGCGAACTAACGTTGTTTAAGTGCAAAGCAAGCTCGTCTTCACAGAATGTTGACTGGCTGCATCACTTCATTGATCTGCTCTGACAGCAGCTTTTTTAGTAAACATGGCTTCAGTCTGAATTACCCCCACTGTTCCCTGCCACCACGTTTTGACTCTAATCTTTTTTTTTCTCCCATGTTTAACTCTTTCAGACACTCAGCCACTAACCAAAAGCTCACTCCGTGGGCCAGTGTAGTGTGTGACAGCAATGGACTCGAGTCTAGTTGAAGGAGGACTTAATGTCACCTTAACCATCAGGCTTCTGATGCATGGGAAGGTGAGTGTGGCTGCAGGTTGTGTTTGAGTTCTGCATTCAGTTCGCTTCAGGTGCTGTTCCAGCCTCAACCCTAACCCTTAAGATATTTTGATTAGGAAGAAAAAGTATATGTGATTGTAAATGATGAATGAAATTCTTTCCTTTTGTAGAAGTTGGCTGTTCATTAAGTTGTACCTAAGATTTTTTTAAGGGTGATTCTAAGCTTTGTTTATTTAAGAGGGATGCATATGGACTTAAACACAGGATATTTGAACAACAGGGAATATCCTGTAGAGTATTTTAACGCCATCTTTGCTTGGCTAGCAAAAGGTTTAGCTGTTTTACTGAAAATTTGTAATATGAAGTCTTTTGACAGCTGAAAAAAACCCAACTCCATATGTGCCCCAAACTGATCAGCCAGCTATCGGTAATGCTATCTTTGCACCTTTGGGAAACACAGCTTGCAAAATAACACTGAAGGTGGAGGCTCACAGCATAACTTTAAGCCTCTCAGCATCCCATCACAGCAGGGAACAGGAAGGTGGCAGAAACTGTCCCGCCATGGGTAGTTATCTGTTGTGTACAGTGGGAGTGTGAGCCCAGCTGCCCTGTCCTTCCTGTCATGGGAAGTGAGGAACAAGTGTTCCTGCTAGAAGGACTGCAAGGATTCAGGCGTTTCTCTTGAATTGATCATCCAATCTCATGCAGAACTCCTCTGTTCTTTACCTCAACAAAATGTATACTTTCTTCTTCTTCTCCTTCTTTGTATTTTTACATAAAGAGCCTGCATGCCAGTCTGCCAGTTTTCTTTTGGCATCACATCAAAAGTTGTTGGCTTGCTTTCACCTGACAATTTAACAAGAGGGTATATGTGTTGATATCATTGTTAATCTATCTTTTTATGTGTTTTTATTCCTTCTCTAGGAGGTTGGGAGCATCATTGGCAAGGTGCGTGGCTTCTTCTGTAAGAATGATACTATGAGCTGCCCTTGATGGTTTTGTAGATAATGCATATTTGTGTTTTTCAACAGAAAGGAGAGTCTGTGAAAAAGATGAGAGAGGAGGTAAGAACTTTTTCAGCATGAAGGCAGACAAGAAGAGGCATGTGCTGTTGACTCATTTATCATATGATAACACAGGGACAGACTTAGGATCGCTGCTGTTGTTCCTCTTGTCTGCAGAGTGGCGCTCGCATCAACATCTCAGAGGGGAACTGTCCAGAGAGGATCATAACCCTTGCGGGACCCACCACTTCCATTTTTAAAGCCTTTTCCATGATCATTGAGAAACTGGAGGAGGTAAGAGATGCTCGCCGCATAGTGAATATAAACTGGAGTCTAAATTCAGCTTTTTTTTTCATATCCCGTTGCCGTGCTCCTTTATCTGCAGGATATCAGCACCTCAATGTCTAACAGTACAGCCACCAGCAAACCGCCAGTCACCATGCGCCTCGTCGTGCCTGCCAGCCAGTGTGGCTCACTCATTGGCAAGGGTGGCTGTAAGATCAAAGAAATCCGAGAGGTTTGTTATCGCACATCTTGGGAGATTTTTGATGTCCGTCTTGTTCCCGAAGCGTCATACGTGATCGCTCGTTTATGTCTTCACAGTCGGCAGGAGCTCAGGTACAAGTAGCAGGGGACATGCTACCCAACTCAACAGAGCGTGCCATCACCGTTGCAGGGACCCCACAGTCCATCATCGAGTGTGTCAAGCAGATCTGCGTTGTCATGCTTGAGGTACAAACAGTGTTACATTATAATGCTAATTTTTTACCGGTTTAGTCATTTACTGTTACATTTGCTGCTGCTCTTCATGGTTGACTCTACCTAAGAAGTTTCTGTTTTTTTAGTCTCCACCAAAAGGTGTGACCATCCCATACAGACCCAAACCCTCAGGCTCTCCTGTCATCTTTGCAGGTGGTCAGGTAAATAACAAAATCCCTTGTGTGAAGGCAGATACTTTAAAATGATCAGCAGAGTTAAGTTGTACATGTGTTTTCACTCTTTAGTAGCCGGTGTGCTGCAGGTTCGGTTTGCTCTTGTAGCATACCGATGACAGGGGACTGGTATATATTGGAGTACGATGTGTGACATCACCACTCCCTCTTAAGTGCTGCTCTCTCCTTGCAGGCATATGCTGTCCAAGGGCAGCACGCCATTCCACAGCCTGATGTAAGTGAAGGGCCCTCTGTAAGTGATTCAATATATTTGCAACTTCGGTCCTGGGAAGCCATGTCACCCTTTTATTTCATCCCTTTTTCTTTTTTGTTTTTGCTCTGCTGCCACTTCTAGATACAAACACCCATTTAATTATACAAAACAATGCAGACTGAACGTTCAAAGAATTGTTTTGTAATATTGAAATCATTGATTCCATGCTCCATTTCACGGTTTCTTCTCATTATCACTGTACCCACTTACAAAAGGGGAATAATATTCCAGAATAAGTATGTTTTCCGTCTTGCTAATGTATTTCTGTTTGTTTTTTTTATGTCCTCCCCTTTGTTGTTTTAATAGCTCACCAAACTTCACCAGCTGGCCATGCAGCAGAGCCCTTTCCCCATTGCACACAGCAACCAGGGCTTCCAGGGTAGGTGGTTGTGCTGAAACAAGGAATGATGATTTGTGATATGGTGTAATATTAACTCTCATGGGGTTTGTTTTGGTCTTTTAAGCTGGAATGGATGCCTCTGCACAAACTGGCTCTCATGAGCTGACCATTCCAAACGATGTAAGTCAATTTTACCTCTCTGTTCAGTTTTTTTTTTCTCAATAAATATGTTCCTTGCTGTTAGATATTTTTCCTCTGTGGTGTTAAATGCATCTGTATCGTGTTTCTCCTCCTCCTCCAGCTCATCGGCTGCATCATTGGCCGTCAGGGCGCGAAGATCAATGAGATCCGTCAGATGTCCGGGGCTCAGATCAAGATCGCCAACCCAGTGGAGGGCTCAACTGACAGACAGGTCACCATCACTGGTTCCCACGCCAGCATCAGCCTGGCCGAGTACCTGATCAATGCCCGGTAAGAAGGAAGCTCCAGGCGAGAGCAGCATGCCTGTCACGGAGCAACAAGTGGATAAAACAAGGACAGGATAAAAGCAGTATTTTAAGTCAGCCTTTTCTAGCAGTGTCTTTTCTTTGCTTTAATCTAAGTTTATGGAGGTTCTGTTTACTGAACCACCTGTTGGTTACAAAGGACGTTATAAATGAAGATGAGCAAATATGCTCTCATTTACGATGCCTACTAAAAGAAAGGGAGGGTTACTTCGTTGAAATATTGCTTAATTAAAGCTTTTTCAAATTGAACTTATTATAAACCGTTACATACTGGTTACCTAATGTAAAAACATCAGAATCTTGGTTTGTCATGGAATCTGACTAGTGGTCTGGTAGTTTTTTTATGACAACAGTTTATCATAACAAAGATTGAATGCAAGGAAATGATGGTTAAATATCTTAACATTTTCATGTGACGGTGTAAGCTTGATCCCAGAGTTAATAAAACACATTTTTTTATTGCCAGAGAAAGGAAGTAATCATTTCCCCTGGATATGTAATATTTACTAGATATGTCCTGTGTTTTATAACGTGGGTTCCAGGAAGTAGCCGCCATATCCTGAGTGTTTTTTTACAAGAGTCCTTTCCCCATATTAGTTGTGCCTTACATGGAAGAAGCCAACGTCTTCATTAACATGCAGCTGTTCCTCTTCAGTAATTCAGACATAGCAAGCGTATGCAGCTCAGCTCGCACCAGTGTGTACCGGCGTACATGTAGCCAGGGTCTTTGATTTGACTTATGGTGCTCAAAAAGGATCACATTGAACGACTTAAGCAGATAAAAGGATGCCAAAAAATGTATTCCTGTTAGTACATGTTTCTATGCCTGTTGGTGTTGAACCCACATTATCACCGATGTTTAATCTTCCTCCTGTGTAAAAATTTATCCGTTTTGTGGTGTTAAAGAAAATAATTGAACATTTCCACTATATTTACTTCAATGTATGAATTTAAATTTTAACATTTCCCTGATATTTAATCCACAGATTCTGACATTGTATATAAATCTCTGATTTTTCTGATGTTTAATCAGACGTTAGATCTCACGTCTCGTTCTCTCTGCTCAGACTGTCTTCTGAAGCCACTGGACTTGCAGCAAACTGACATGGAGGATCTTCATCAGCACCTAATGGAAACCCCACCCCTACTTTTTACCAAGAGGTCCTTCATCGAACTTAATGCAAAAACCAAGTACTATAAACTCACTGTTTTTTCCTGCTTTGGTTAGATACCTACTCAGTTGTAATTACACCATCATCATGATATTGGTATTTTATTTATTTATTATGTTTTTAAATTCCCTTTGCATATAGTTTTCAAGGACTTTCTTCAGTTGTGTTTTTTTCCACATATT
>JBBDHI010000014.1:6218777-6231820 GCA_037177115.1 Craterocephalus stercusmuscarum
AGGCTTCTCTTGTGTTCCTGCATGTGCATCGACTTCTGTCGTCATGCGCCCTCATTTGGGCTGGTGAGGAATTACAGCCTCAAAACAATTAATTGCAATGAATTTATTTTAATCAAGTAATTTCTTATCGACGATTAATCGATAATCGATTAATTGTTTGCATCCCTTGTCAAGACTCCTCAGTAAGTGGTGGTAGTGGCTTTCTTTGACTTCTCAGTGATGTTGTAACAGCATTGCTTCTGCTCCCCCTCCCTCAGTGCCACAACTCCAACGCTGAAGCACCGTCTACAGAGGAGTGTTGCAGCAGTGCAGTGGAAGCCGCTGTGTGCATCTGCGCTCGCGGTTGCATGTCAGAACTGTTTGCTGGTGTGGCACGTGGACCCCTGCTCGTTGTCAACAAGGTGTGTAATATCCAGGTTGTTTCTAACTCTAAAAATGTTTTCAGTCTTTTTAACCCCAGCCTCTTTTTCAAGGTTCTGTGTGAAAATGACATACCCAAAATGAATAGAGTTTATCTCTGCATCTACAAGGTCTATCTGAATAATTTTGGTGTTATAATAAAGGCAACACTTGTGGAATTTGTTCAAATTTGTAAGTATCAGTATTTATGTCACTGACTCAGAGTAAGTTGAGATGGAACACAAGAATGAATGACTGCGGTGATTCTCAAAGTCCTCCAATAAGGGGAAAAAGCTATGGAAGGTGTGAAAATGCTCTAGTATTATACTAAGTCAGGGATTAAAGTCACATAATAGGAATCTGTTCACTTTAGTTTTTACACAGTTTCAGTTTGTGCTGTTGGTCTCCTGTCATTCCTGGCAATCATGTCTGATTGCTAAAATTGCCAGCAAGCAATTGTAAAAGGTAAATATCAGTTTCACTTTAATTAATTACAAGAAACATGTATTGTTTCTATTAGAAATTATCTTAAATACCCCTTTTCTATTGCTGATGTATTTTCATTTACTTGGAATTAAATGTTTTACTCTAAATTACCCAGGGAAAAAGCTTCCCATCACCCCCAACTTTCCTTTAAAGAAACGCCTTATAGAAGGATGGGACTTTTAAGATTTCCTGTTATTCTTGATTGGTGGGGCAGAAGAACATAACAACGTTTCACACTTCCTTCTATAAGTCAGTGTATGACTGCAAAAATGTTTTTCATGTCGTCAAACTTCAGTGTGCTGATTGTTTGAAAAATGAAGCAAAGAGAAGTGGACGTTTGATGAGGAGGTCCAGGGCCTTTTCCGGCTTTTCTGAGCGCGAAACCATTCAGTGTGACTTTAGATCAGCAGCTTAGTATTGTGCAGAAGAATTACCAAGAAGCTGGCACAGCTGAATGTAGGGCACACAGAAACTAATTTGGGAAAGCTTAAAAGAAAATAAAACAAGATTAAAACAATCAAAGGACTTCCAATACGTGGTATCTGCTTTTTAGAATACATTTTCTTAAACTTAGCAACATAAACCAAGAAGATTTTTTGCCCTTGTAAATAAATTCCACATTATAAAAATTCTTGGAAATGTTGGTGGAAATAAACTTAAATGACTAAAGTGAATTTTGCTGACTTGTGTTCTCACACTAATATTTGCCAGTGTTTAAAACCCAAAAGTCATGCAGTCTTGTTCTTTATGCCTCGACATGGCATTTTCAACTTAATCTGCTCACTCTAGTTAGCCAAACAGGTTACTTACCATCTACAGATGCTATAAACTTCCAAGAGGTGTTTCCTGTTCTTTGAACTGGGGCTGAATGGGGTGCTTGTTCCAGGTCGCATACGGTCAGCACATCCCAGTTTGTGTGTAGCAGACAGAGGCAGCATCAAAGCAAGCCACTGCTGTGAACTAGAAGGGAGAAAGGAAATAGCACCTGCTCTATCATGTCTTCGGACTTTCTGGATGAAAACATTCACCTTGAAGGATACAGAAGATATTCATCTACCTTTTAGATGTTTTGTATTATTATTTTTTTTTTTTCAACAAATGATCTTTTTCATAGACTAGCTATGACTCTAGTTGTATCTTGCCAAAGGCTGGTAACGTATGCTAGAGGCTGCCGGATCAGCCTCCATTTCAGAGAGGGAAAATATTCTAAGTGTAGCATACACTGACCCTAGTGCTCTCTGCTACTCTTTTGTTTGCAGACTGCAGAATAAGGTAACCTATTTGTTTTACATTACAGTCAGTGATAACAGATGAAGGTAAACCTATGCTCCTGCCATTCAGACCCATCTCGCGTTTCCCTTTACTCAGGCTAGTCACACCTAATACTGGAATTTTCTGAACCACATCAGAATGTTATCAGTTTCATCCCATTGCACAGTTCTTTTAGTAAAAAGCCAAATTATAAGATATTTCTTTATCAACCTGTCTCAATACATGGTGTGGAGAAAGGCGCATGCCAGTTACCTCATGTTTATTGTCATTATAAGATCATTTAACACACTTATTGCTGTTTATTATGATTGTTTAATTACTGGCCTACTCAAGTTATTCAGTCAGTCACATGAAGTCGGCTTCATTAGCTGCAAGGGCTTTTCAAATCATTTAATGGTGATTTAATTTGAGTATCGGCTCCTGGCTACTGCTTGCCCTATTAATTTATATGCAAGTATTAAGATTGTATTTTATTGTTCACACACTGCTTAGGTTTGTTTTCATTTTTAGTAAATACTGACAGATTAATGCATTTTTAAAGCTGCATTTTATGCATCATCATACCAGGTTGTTTTTGGGGTTTTTTGTTCAGGCCTTCTTCTGGTTGTGCTCAAGTCTTGTCCCATCCCGGCCACTCACCTGTCACATCCATAGCTTGGTCTCCGAGCGGATCTCTTCTTGTGTCGGCCTCCCCGGTGGACACAGCGATGATGGTTTGAAGCGCCTACTTTAGATTTAAAATTGATTTACAAAGACCCTGGGAAAAACCCTCCTATTGATTATTTTGTACTTTTTTAACCTACATGAATCTCTCAGGTGTGGGATGTTGCTGCAGAGAGCTGCGTACCACTTCAGCGTGTAGGAGGAGGTGGTGTCACCTTCCTGTCCTGGTCCCCAGACGGCAGCCACGTCCTGGCTTCCACACCATCGGCTCTTTTCAGGTTTGGCAAATGTTCAGATGTCTGACGTTTCTCATAACGTTTACTGTTCAGAACTGCTACGTCACATTTGAAGTAAAACACTGTTGCGGTTAGTCTGTGTTTTAATAGAGGTCCACTTAACTTTCATTAAAGTTTATGAACATTTGAGCAACATAGTCTGAAGTTCAGCATGTATTTCTAAAATAAAAAAAGGGGGCGGGGGAGCTTTTATGTATAAATGAGAAATGAAGATCTCTTCAGGGTTTGGGAGACCAGGATGTGGACGTGTGAACGTTGGCCGTGCGTGAAGGGCCGCTGCCAGGTGAAAACTCTTCACTGTGTTTGAAGTTATTGTTCGGTTCAGTGGCAAAATATTTGCTGAATCAAATGTTTGTCTGTTTTTGGACAGTCCGGGTGTTGGAGTCCAGACGGAAGTCGACTTCTTTTCACTGTTCAGGGGGAGACGGTCATCTATGCTCTGACCTTCACTGGCATACCAGGTTTGCTGTCCAAGTCGGAGCAGAAAATAGACTAAAATAGCAGACTTCTCCTGGTTAAAGCATTTCTTTCTCATCTTGTATCACAAGTAATCGATGTCATTGTGCTCGGCAGGAGTGCCTACAGTAACATCAAAAGGGCCGCAGGCAGCAGCTGTCGTGGCTGACCTATCAGAGACAACCTTTAACACACCAGATGGAGACATCATGTAAGAGAGCTTGAATAAACTGATTAGTCATCTTTTAGCCTAATAATATCAAATCACAGGCCAGAAGTGCTTAAAAAGTAGTTTTTAGTGTTTGGCATAAACTGGCAGACAAAATATTTCTCAGGGACTTTTAAACCCCCCCAAAAAATGCACTGCAGCCATTTATATCAATTTTATACATGCAGCAGTGGTAAGTAACATCTGAGGAAGAGCTGGGTTCGGTCACATTGCATGCATTTTATTAGTGGTTTTAGTTCCACTGTAACTATGTGTCACCTCATCCTCTTGTCTTCTGTCTGCCAGTGTTGGGGGAGATATTCAGTCTCTAGCCTGGGATCCAAGAGGGGAGAGACTTGCAGTGCTTCTTAAAGGTTTTACATTTTTCTGTTCAGCCCCAGAAAGCCCATGAGTGTTTAGGTTTTGATGGCTTATCACGTTCTCATTTGTTTTCTCAGGTGATCCACAAGCAGCAGACCGACCGGCAATCATCGCCGTGTTCAAGACGCGGGCCAACCCCATCTTCGAGCTGTTGCCATGGTTTGTTGTTTGATTCGAGTTGGATTTGTTTAGTTAAAGTAGAGCTCACAGATGTTGCATTTCTTTTATTACTGCAACTCCAACCTTCATTATTCCTTCTTGTTTAGTGGTTTTGTTCAAGGGGAGCCAGGTGTGGAGCCAAGACTGATGCAGTTCCACCCAAATTTCCGCCATGGTGCTCTACTCACTGTGGTCAGTATATATTTATATATTTAAATATTTTCACTTGTATTATTTCTTTATTATGTCTGAGGAAATGATTTTTGGCAACTTCAGCCAAAAGTCCAACTTGTGCACTACTTCAGAAGTAGCTCTCTTCTTCTTTCTGTTCTCAGTGTTGGTCCAGTGGAAGAATTACTCACGTGCCTTTCTACTTCCTGAGCACTGCCATTCCCCACGTTGGCCTCAGTGGGAGTCCATCCCTGCCTCATCCACAGGAAAGGGCTGCTGACTTTGCTAGTCAGTCGCTCTTTACAGAGCTCATCTCTTGATATACCAAAATACTGTAATTTGAAAATCATCTGTTTCAATAGATTGTTTATAAATTGGTGTATTAAAGTTTTGCTTCGCTAAAACGGTTTCTCTTCATTCTTGTTTTTTAAAACTTTGACTGTGAGCTTGTCAATTATATTTTGTGTCTATAAGATAACAATGCTATATGAGGTTTTAGAGAAGAGGTAAACACTACATATGAAATTTAGGAGATTACATCCATCTCCTGAGAAGTCCGATGCTACCCAGGCATCTGAAATTAGCTGCAATCAGTTCAAATAACTGTCAAAATTATGTTGGCATTAAACTAATAATTTTTTATTAAACTATTTTAATGGTAAAAATTTCTTTCAGTGTTGTAAAATGCAGAACATCACAATTTATGGCTAGAAATTCCTTTAAAAGACTAAACGATGGTGGAGGATCAGTTGCTTCGACATGAAGTCTGAAAGTTGGTATTTTTAGTACAGTTTTTATGTATTTTTCACATACTGAGGACAATTGGAAGAGGGTGCGAAATCTGAATGTAGCTATTATCAAGTTAATTCCACCCATGTTAAAAAAAAACGTAATCCCTTCATTATCCACAATGCAACTAAAGCTTGGCATTTGCACACAAGAAAAGATCTTTTACTACTATCCATTTGATCCATGCATTTGCTATCCCTGCTTATTCCAATGTATGACTCCCTAAATGTGCCATAATCAGCTCACAGTAAAACTAATCTGATAATGCATGATTTCTTTACCATGTAAAAATTTGTTGATCCAAACTAGAATATATTTTATACATAGGAAGTTAACTTAAGCTAAACCATAAATGAGGGCGTCTATAATAAGAATGTGTCTCTGAGAGCTTCAGTCAAGCTTTTATTACTCAGGACAGACCAGAGAGAAAGCAGGCCACAGTTCAGACAAGTAGTGATGCAGCTGTTCTGTGCACCACTACCCTACAAAATGCTTGGTTTCAGTCAACAGTATGTTTTTTATTTATGTCCATTAGCTCAGACAAACAGGAGCAAACTACACCCAGCCCCACCCTTAATCCGCACAATGAATACAGTACTTTTTGTTGTTTTTGTATTTAAGAGATTCAGCCATAAGAAAACACACACTTGCTTCACATTCTTAAACTTTCACACACATGCTTTCACACACACACTCACAGTCTAGAGTATCCGACTTTAAGAAATACAAGTTTATCCAAAAAAAACAAAAACAAAGGGAAAAACATTTAAGCACACATGAATGGTTCTGCAGAAAGAAGAAAAACGTCCCCACACCATTTCTGTTTTTATTCAAAACTCAGTTAAAAATCAGCTTCATTCTGACATTCTGAATTAGGCTTTCCTTTTATTTTCCAATTTACATCAATTAGAGGTGTAACAAAATAAAAACAAAACTGATCATAATAAAATTACTTCAAAAAAATGTACACGTCCTCACACACACAGTGACAACCCACCCTGGTTGGTTTTTTGAGCGACTGTCCCCAGAGTCCCACGTTCAGCTGTGGGGGCCCGGAGGAGGCCCCTGTCTCCCCTGTCTTAACCCGCCTGCACCCCTCCTCCAGGGTGGAGTGTGAGTGTGTGGTGTGAGGCTAGTGGGAATCAAGGATGGGAGGCGAGGGGGTAGGGGACACGTAGCACCTTCTGAGGAGGGAGCAACCCAAAACAAAGATGGCCGATCAGCCCCAGATCCATCTGAAAGCTAATGTTTTGGTCAGCTCAGATTCCAACTCAACATATTCACTTTGTTTTTTCACCGTGAGGTAGCTTCAAACAATCTGGATGACTAGAAGAAAAAAACCAAAACCAATTTCCCTTAAAAATTTTCAGAGCTAATATTTCTGGATGAGAGCTGGGCCTTCTTCTGATGGGCGAGACATTTAAACTTACATCCCAAATGTAACCTCACTTTCCAAAAAGTGTTGGTGTGCATATAGACACATGTACACACATAATGTGGAAATATATATAAAACCATCTGGTTGTTTATAAACACAGACTTTTACAACAACAGAACCAAGGATTTATAATACACAGTAAAGATTTTGCTCCTGCTCGTGATGGACAGGCCTTTATCACCTGGTTGAATTTACTTACTCAGAATATTTATTTTTCTTTGGTCTACACTGATTCAAAATGCCGTATTTATGTTGTCTGGAGGGAAACAGGGAGGGAGGTGGTGTAGGACTGGGACAGAGGTTGTGCGGCTGTTCTGTAGTGGAGAGGGGGCTTGTGTTACTTACAAAAGTGAACCCGTCCAGTCCTACCTCAACTCTGCCCACTCGGGTTAGACAATAAATAAGTGACATCAAGTCATGTTTCTGTTCTCCATAACTTGAACGCTTGGTCCTTCTTCCTCCTGGCTCTGACTCATTCCCGTGAACAGTGGGCCATGGGAAACATGACTGGATCTCAGGAAGCGGGTCGACAGAGAATGCTGGTGTGGTGTACAGATATTGCCGGTGCCCTTCAGTGCTAACATCCAGGGAGAACGACTTGGAGAGCACTTCGTTGTGAGAGAAAAAGTATCAATTTTCTTTTTTCTTTTTTTTTAAATTTCCAGTCTTCTTTATTGTGGACGTGTGTGTAATGTTTCTTGGTTGAGTTTATTTATTTCCTGTGATTTGGGGGGCCATTGTGACACTCCGTTTTACAAGAAGCAAACTGGGCCTACATCCATGCCGAACTCCTGATCCGCTCCTCCGATGTCCATAGGAGCAATGTCCACGATTGGCAGACGGGAGGTTTTCTGTGTTTTGTACTCAAAGACAGTCTTGCCCCATTGGCCTGTATGTCTCTGTTGGGCGAGAGGAGAAAAATGTGTGACTACACCCTTATAATGCCAAGAGCAGGATAAGCTTCTTCACTTATGTTTTGCACCAACCTTGCAGCCATCCTCCAACACGCTGTAAGTGAAGCGACTGTTGCCCTCTGCACGGATCTCCACTTCGTTGGAGCCTTGCAGCAGCAAAGACTTCTTCAGGTTTCCAGTGGCCTGGTCCATGTAGGCAATGCTGTTTTTGCAGTGATAAGTGAGGGTCTGGGATGCTTCAGTAGACAGAAGTCTCAAGAAGGTGAGCTGGATGGCGGCACTGTTGGCATCAGGGCCGCCCTGAGCATAGCTGAACTGTGGAGCCAAAACAAAGGGCGAAGGAGTTACCAGCTTCGTCAACAGCATCTGTCTGTACACAGAAACAATGATTGTATTGCTGTACTTACATGGAATCCTCCATTCATGCTCTCTCCAAACCAGACGTGTTTCCGGTCCTTGCTCTTGCTGGTCCACCAGTTCTTCTTTGGTACTTTGGCAATGCTTGGGTAGACGCAGGTCTCCCCAGTCTCCATGTTACAGAAGACCTTGATGGCATCAGCAGTGCAGCCAATGTTGGGATCAACCCAGTAGTCACCTGGAGAGACAGGAGGGGTGGGTTGATGAATAGAAAAGTCCAGAGATTAAATGCAGGACTCGGTCTGCTGAATGAATCGGATGGGAATCCTGCACTGGAGATTTTGTCTCAATGATAAAAGAGGTTTTTTTTTCCTCTTCTGTTTTTTTTTTAATGTCATGGTGGATCAGAACTTGGTGTTTGGCCCACTTACCGCTCTTCCAGTCTGGGTGGGACAGCTTAAGGTCTCTGCAGCTGCGAGCGGGGTTCTTCTGGGAGCCATCGGGGCTTCGCAGGTTCTCAATCTGGCTGTTGAGGGACTTGAGAGTGGAATCAACCTCAACGTCGTGCTGCCTCAGGGAGCTGGAGGCCTCGTCGGCCCTCATGTATCTGAGAGGATCGGGAGACTTCTCAGTCTGACCCAGGCCAGCGAAAGCAGACATGTCGATGCCGGGGCCTGGTGGACCAGGAGGACCAGGGGGTCCAGGGTTACCAGGAGGACCCTGAAGGAGGGGAAAGCAGGATATGAGACGTTGCTGAGATAAAATGCCATACAGGGTTCTGATAGTGGTATATATTGATTTCACATACAGCTGGACCAGTTTCTCCAGAGCGTCCACGAGGTCCAGGAGGCCCAATGGGGCCAGGTTGTCCATTGGATCCATCTTTGCCAGCAGGTCCGGCTGGTCCAGCTGGTCCCTACAGAGAAACAAGTGTCAATGAATAGCACAGCTAGAAAATATTAACTTGACATTTACTTAATTTCTACTTCTTGTTCAAAGTGTAAAACTATGTTCATGTCTTTTAATCCACAAAGAAATGGAGGAAAAATCCAAGATTGCAGTTTAAACTTCAAACCCTTTGCTTAAGAAGCCTGTGCATAAAGATTTGTGTGATGACATTTCCCTTAATTTCCCTTATCATGCACACTGCTTGGCTAATCTAGAATAGATATTGAAGCCCATTTACGATCTCAGCGGGGGTGGTTTCACAAATCACAGCCCCCACCGCCTGTCTGCCACTTTTTCTCACAGAGAGTAATTACAAAATGCCTGGCTGGCCATCTTATCACAGCGGAGGGTAATTAAAAGCGGCGGCCCTTCCTGTCCTTGTCTTCATCAGGTGATTGGAGAATTACAAGAAGACTAACCTATGCACTTCATTACCATCACATATCTCGGGTGTTAACAAACGACAGGATGGAATTGCTCTGAGAGTTTTTCTTCTCTTTTGCTAAGTTTCCTCACCTTAGCGCCAGATGGTCCTGCAGGCCCAGCAGCTCCGGCGTCTCCAGCGGGACCCTGTCAGGACGAGGAAAGCAGCACATCAGAGGACAGAGCATACAGATGTAAACTGGTACTGCAGGGATGATTCTTGGATCACCTACAGGAGGTCCAGGAAGACCCTGCAGACCGGTGAAGCCACGGTGACCCTTCTGTCCCCTCTCTCCAGTCTCTCCAGCCTCTCCTTTGTCTCCACGTGGTCCTTGGGGTCCCTGGAGTAAAGGTTTGACATGTGATGAAAGTCATGGCTGCATATATGTAAAAATTTAAAACTTTGACCAGCATCAATCAAGATTGAATAGAATAAAATCTATGATGTCCCAGTCAAAGATGAAGATACTCACAGCCATTCCTCTAGCACCAGCTGGTCCCGGGGGTCCTCCAGGTCCTTGAGCTCCCTTCAGAATGAAATAGTGGGTATTATCTTATGTTCTTGTTAAAATGAACCATAAGTACTCAACACTGTGACTGTGGATAAATTACTCACAGCCTCTCCTCTGTCTCCCTGCTTGCCAAGGGGTCCAACAGGTCCAGGGGCACCAGGAGCTCCAGGAGCTCCAGGGGCTCCTGCAGGTCCGGTGTTACCTCGCTCGCCCTGCAGGAAAACACCAGTTGATGAACTGATGATGCACAATAACAACAGTTTCTGCATCAGATATGTGCAGCTAAAGCCTCTCACCTTAAGTCCAGTAGCTCCATCCCTCCCAGGGGGTCCATCTGCTCCAGGGGTACCCTGAAGTACAAAAATATATTTTTTCATGATTTTGATGATGTTTCCTGTATCATAAATATGTTTATTTGGCTGTTATTGTTGTTCATTTCTGACCTCTCTACCAGTCTCTCCAGCAGGTCCAGTAAGTCCAGGTGGCCCAACAGGTCCAGGGGGTCCACGGTCCCCACCACCACCAGGAGATCCCTGCTTGCCAGGCTCTCCCTGAACACAGGTGGAATGGTGTCATTACAGTTCAGCAGCATCTTTGTCATCAAAGGGACCTGAATAATCTTCTGCTTTTACATAAAGCAGTCACAAAGTCTCTGCAGCTGATTAATGCGGCTATGTTTAACATTAAATTAGAGTTAAAAAAAACAGTGCTGAAATTAATGATTAATTAATGTCAATAGATTGTTTTACATAGCTAACATCAAAGATACAAAGAGACAAAAGTCCTTTGGTGACTTACAGAAACTTTAGAATAAAACTTACAGAAGGTCCAGGGAGACCAGGGAAGCCTCTCTCACCACGCTGACCAGGCAGACCAACAATACCGCGGGATCCAGCCAGACCCTGAGGACCTGAAGGCCCATCAGCACCCTACACAGGAAAGACAGAGATGACTGAGTCATGAAATGATCCAGTAGAGCTTGAACTGAACAGAAAGTTCCCCTCTATTAGGAAATCCATTTAGTGATTCCCACAGGATGAGGTTTGTAAACATTAGTTGAAAAAAAAAGGTTCTTTTGAAGCAAATGAAACTCACAGGAGGTCCATCCTCTCCAGCCTCTCCCTTCTCTCCTGGAGGGCCAGCAGGTCCACGCAGCCCAGCATCACCCTGTCTTCCTGGGGGTCCACTATCACCACGAGCACCCTTTGGTCCATCTTTCCCAGCAGGCCCAGCAGGACCAGAAGGGCCAGGGTTACCCTGTGATGAAAGACAGATTGTTTTTGTGGGTAAGAGAAGAAATATTGACTGTACAAACGTAAAATATACCTAATTGTCAAGTTTGAAATTGATATGCACTCACATTGGGACCAGGAGATCCAACTCTGCCTGCAGCGCCAGGGAAACCTGTGGCACCCTGTAAAAGGGGAAAAGAATAATAATTTAGTGAACACAAAGGTTTCCATTAACCTTAACAAGGAGCCAATGATGATTTTTCTCAATGTTGTTTTCACCTCTGACCACTAGATGGAACATTTTTGTTGTAGTTTGTTCTATTGTATATACTTGGACCTAAGAAGAACAAAGATTAGGCATTATAGGTGCCACTAACCAACGAGGGGGGGACACAGTTTTTGGACTGTGCTAACCTTTATCTGTGCAAAGTGTGAACTACTGTTGGTTTGTATGACGGTTTCATGTCTTTTATGGCTTCTTGTGATGGACAATTAGGGATCAGCAAAAGTGCAGCAACATATGGGACACATATAATAGAAATGGGGCACATTTTGGCTGACCCTTTATGTTTTCCAAGTTGGTTGAACTTGATTATCTGTTACTGAGGTTTATACCAATATACAACCAATGCTATGCTGTCTGAAGCGGTCTAACACAACCCTAAATCTTATTTCTTTGTATGCAAATTGGAAGTATTGAACCAAAATAACCTACATGGCTTCTTGGATGCACAAGATCACACCTTTGTACAATTTAATAAATAGCTCTGAATGTTAATGAACCTTTTCACTGATAATCTTTTAATGGTGGGATGCATAAAATCAGAAGTTATCCTAATGATTGGAGGTTTGATTTAGCAGCTTCAGTTGCAAGGTAATGGTATAAACTGCGCTTTCTGAAGCACTTTGCTTTCCCTTCTATAAAAAGTCAAAGGCTCTACTGTGAAAAAGGCTTTTTATGCTGGAAGAACAGGACAGAGCTGATCCCACAGTTCTCCTTCTATTATTAATGGTGGCTGGATCCCATTTATATATTTATGTGACATTTTTAGGGGAATGTTGATGATGCGGGTCTGGAGAGCCAAGTCTGACGTGCAACGTCTGATGCAGCATTATAGTAGATATATGTTCAGCTGGGATCAAAGGCATCTCTGCTGTGCTCAATATTGTGTGTACAAAACAGAAAGGTTCTTGTTTGTTTATACATTAAACTGATCCAGTCTATCGTTATAGAAAAAACATCCTTTGACACTTAGCTGATGCTTCAACAAAAGGTTATCGCAATTGTTTGTTGATCTGATGATTATGCAAAATTCTTTTCTGAACTGTGGGAAGATTATAGAAAACAAAGTCTCTCTGATCCATTTAGCAGAAATGTCAAATCAGCCTCTGCCCCTGAAGTTCATGCTTTACACAACAAATGATTAGAAATAATCACTATAAATAGTTGATGTCACTTCTTTAGATCTTTTCAAAGCTGTTCATTTGTTATCATCCAGGCTAAAGATTAGTGTTTAATTGTTATTATAATGCATATACAGTACACATTTGTTTTTGTTTGATGGAATTTTGTTCACATGAAAGCTTCATGTTTTATTACAGAGAGATGGGAAGAGAAAGCTTTAGTCACTATTTCTGGCTGCAGGCCAGAACATGTAAGAAAAGCTCTTTCTCCAGCAAAGTTAGCATCAAGAAGCTCAGATCAGCAAAAACAAGACAAGCTACATTCAGCCTGAGGCCATTTAAAGAATAACAGTATGCTTCACTGAACTTTAAAAGTTGCAATGTTTTTTATATGAATTGTTGGACATAAACTGATGACAATCCTGAACTGGTTCTGTCTCAACCATAGCTGCTAGCTTATATTAATGTAGGGTCTTCTTTTCTTTTTCTTTAGGGCAGAATCATACTGAAATCATACTGGATAATTATTATTCTT
>JBBDHI010000014.1:6250847-6265259 GCA_037177115.1 Craterocephalus stercusmuscarum
AATAGACACAAAAAGTTATTTCATTCCAAAGAGATGGAAAATTACAAACAGGAAATGGATAATGACTATGGGGCTTTGATTACAGTAAAGATTGATTACAGTAAACAAATACAGTTTCAATTGATATACAGATATAGAAATATTAAGACAAAAGGTCCTTCCTTAACTTTCATGACACATCAAGTCAACTCTGCAAACTGCTATCCACAGTTTGAATAGAGGAAGAAAATATCAAAAGGTTGAACTAAGTCTCTGGTAAGTTAATAGAAGTTGGTGTATGCGATACTATTTGGGTTAGGCTAAACCCAGAGAAGAAATGGAATTTGCCCAGGCTTAGTCGTCCTTTCCTTTAAGAGGTGACTTTAATGATGCATTAAATCTCTACAAGTATTTAACAGTCTTTGATAAAAAGGATTTGTTTCCCTATGTGCTATTCTTATTTCATGCTTCTGCTTAATATCAGCTTATTACCACACAGGAAGTGTTAAAGGTTTTG
Source organism: Craterocephalus stercusmuscarum (assembly GCA_037177115.1). Classification (NCBI taxonomy): domain Eukaryota; kingdom Metazoa; phylum Chordata; class Actinopteri; order Atheriniformes; family Atherinidae; genus Craterocephalus; species Craterocephalus stercusmuscarum. Next base: position 6,251,344 of record JBBDHI010000014.1, read on the forward strand.
GTTTCAAATGAAACTGGAAGGGGATTGAATTAAGGTGCGATATGCACTTTGCCTCAGAGCTAATATTTGAACTTAAGCACTGCATAAGTTAGCATGAGTAGAATATGTTCCCTCAACTTTGGGTGATTTGGAAGTGTTCATGCATGAGTTCTATCATAATGAGTGTAATTAGTAATATTGTCAGGTAAGGCTGATAATAAGGCTAAGCCAAGTTTAAAATCACTTCACATGAGGTTAGAAGTAAAAGCTATAAATTGCACTGTTTATTATCATATAAGATCAATCACAGTTGTTCTAAAAGGACATAGAGAACGGACTCAAGGTCTCTGGCCTGCTCTTTTAAAGTTCTCGTATGTCTTATGATCCTTTACATGTAAATAATGATCAAAAAGGAAAGGTTCTGCCAAAGTAATCCAAATAAATGCCCCAATGAAATTTATCCTGTCATTGCTCCTTTTCTTTCCTAAAACGACCTAAATCTGGCTTCTCAGCTGGGACTTTATCTAGACCTGCAGATTACCGAGCCTGAATCAAAGCACCAGAGCCGATATGTTTCTTTTCCTGTGTGAGGTGGAGGGGGAAGAGGTTAAGTTTGTGCAGGCTTGGTGAGTGTAGTGAGGGGGGCTTTCTCACACAAGATGGAGGATGAAGGGACAAAGGTGGCATTCATTGGCGCAGGAATGGAAAACATTTTCTCCTGAAAACAGAGAAGCTGCAACCAGCAGAGGTAGCGCAGAGAGGCCATGGGTTAGCACGGACCCCTTTGGAGAAGTGGCATGCCTAAAAAATGCAGACTACAGCCTAATGAGGTCTTGATTCTTTGTTAATGAAGATAATATGACACCAGTGAACAGGATATGCCACAATGAGAAATACTGCATGTGCACTGTGGGGTTGATTGATAATCACTATCTTCAAAAACCATCTGAAAGATCTAAGTTAAGCTTATAAGAACCCATAATGGCCCTGAGACCCAATACAACAATACACAGTCCTTTTAAATACAGATAAATCAGAACATTACAAAAAAAAATACAACAATCAACAACAAAAAAAATAATATTTCCTTAAACAAAACAACAGAAAACACAATAAAACAGAAAGAACATTTCAAAAAGAAAACTGTGGAAACAAATGAAGATAGATACACACAATCTAAATATCCAATTACTTCTCTAGATTTCCTTCCCTCTAAGGAACATGTTGATGGTGCACCTCATCAGTCACCTAGCAAAGGATCTAAAGGCAGAGACTAAAGAGTCATGCAATAAAATGTGTTTAAAACACCAGAAAACAAGAGAACACCCCTAGAGAGGAAGTATCTCAGACTCAGACACAAGATTCGTGTCCTCAGTAAGAAAAACAGTGACAGAGACAGACCTGAGCAGAGGCACCTGGTGTGAGTGCGCCACCTAGAGGACAAGACCGCGAGACTTCAGGGAATCGGTGTCACAGTCTCACCATGAGGTGTCACCATCTCACAGTGGTAGAAAAGATTCTCTGGTGACAACTTGTACACATTTACTGTTTACTAAACAAAAGCACAAACTGATCAACTCTAGCCTACTTTCAGATTTCATCACTTACATTGAGAGAAAGAATAAATGCTGGTTTATTATATTTCGATTATACCAACAAACTAAAGAACCAATTAGATTATATTGACCTTCACAGCATTACATTATGTTATGAAAATAACATTATAATTGTTTTAATTGTTATGGCAGTCATTACCATTAATAATATTACTGACAGTAATAAGAAAAATTATAAAATGTTGTTGTAGTCCAAAAGTATATGGAATGTTATAAACAATAGTACTCTATGTAGCTTATGGTTGAAGAAAGCAAACACAATAATTTCAATTTTGGGGAATATATGCACTTTGTTTATCAAATATGTGACAACAATTAAATAAACTAGTTTGTTGTTCAGTGTATTATATATGGTCCAATTTGACAGTTGTTTGTGCTCAAAGTTTCTCTTAAATGTCAAATCATATTTTTGATTATTTTTAATTTTACTTTGATTTTAAAGGGAGTCCCTTGCAAATCCACAATGTCATAATTAGACATTATATAAGGCAATGCGGTAAAAAAGTTGAAAGAATATAATATATAATAAAACACTTGAAGTATTTCCAATACCTTCATAGATCATAGATCCTTTACAACAGGATTAAAGTGATCCCCCTCCATTATAATCATAGCTGCAGTCATACCTGATAGGCTATATCAAACTCAGCTATACTTCAGTAGCAGGTGGTTATTGAACCCATCGTGCTGTCTGTGTCAGAGCTCCACCCCCGAGCGACAGCCTGCACTGTACTTCAAGTCTGTGAGACAGCAGCTGTTATTACTGCTCCGTGGACCAAAAGCCACATATGTCTCGCAAGATCAGCTACTGAGGGGGGAAAAGAAAATACATATCTCTTCAACTGTTAAAGTTTTAAGCCCTACTTTACACAATGCATTGCCTGAAAAGGCTGAGGACAGCCAACCCGGGATTTTTGCAGCTTTTTAAAAATGCAGTTATCTCTGCCAGAGTTGGAGCTGACATGACCAGGAGTCAGCAACCTGTTCCTTCCCTCAGCTGGACAGCATCATCCCACACCCACAAAGCCTTACATCAACAGGGCCCTGGTGTGGACCAAGGACACTCCAAGTAGGTCTCAATAGGCTGTAGTTATTGAAATAAGCAGCAGCATTACTAATATTAGCTGCTTGCTTGTGTTTAACCAGCTTTATTAACATGGTAATATTTAAAAAGTAAGCTGTGTGATATAGTGCATTAGCCACCGAGGATCATGATAAACGTTAGGATGTTTGTTGACTTAAGCTATCACAGATAAACAATTAAAAAAGGAAATGTATTTTTTTCTTATAACACAATAAGTAGAGTGAAACTTGGAGGAAAAGTTTGACTTTGTGTGGAAACACTCATCATTTTCCCTGAAACTCTAAATTATTATCATCATTGTCATTATTATTATGTGCAATATCACTATATTATACAAATTACAGTTTCAAAAGAAACTGGACTACAGAGGTGGACACATTTATTTTCAGTGATCTTTGGTGAGCAAGTAATGTTGTGCCTCATTAGAAAACAGCTACAGTAAACATTTGAGATAGCCATAGACTTAGACTTAGCCATAGACTGCTCATCAGAAATGATGAAAAACGAAATCAGTTAGAACCGTAAGTGGTAAATATTTCCTAAAGTTTGCTGTGTTGCTCTTAATCTAAAAATTCTACATATTTACATTGGTTGCCTATAAGTGAAATAATACACTTTTTACCTTTATTCATGAACTGCTCTTCATGCACCTGGTAAAAGGTAATTACTAATGTATAAGAAATATAATCTAACAAGAAAAACAAAATCATTACAACTTTATGGGAGGCTATGAATATTTCTCACACAAGACAAAACTAAAATAAAATTCAAATGTTATATTTAATTATTTCTTAAATTAATTCTTTCAGTTTTTTTTAAGTTCTGAAAGGCGTAGCTAAAGAGATGAGTAATCATTTGAGAACACACAAGGATTTTTTTTCTGTCCAACATCATAGCAAGTGCAGAAAAAAATCTAATTTGGTCAGGTTAATCAGCAGTATAACATGAAAGGATACATGAAGATTACGTACAAATAAAGCTCAGTGTGTAAGAAACATAGACATGGAAGTACAAACATACTGTATTGTACTGTACACAGAAGATTGCAGAAACAAGTCAATGTTTATGATATAAAATAAAATAATATATATTAATGAATTGAAAAAACAACTGCATCATAGATGTCATATCCTTCACATTATCAAGTATAGCTGGCCATGGACCCATATTTTACTGCTCAGTGTTTTTAACATAAACATTGAGACCTTGCACATAGTTGTCACTCAACACATTAAACTGCATCTGATTTTAAGCTTATAATATATTGCATTTGTTAGCAGAAGCCGCCTGATGTCCAGTATGGAGGACTTACTTTTCTACACCATTACTGATGGCAAGGAGATGATTCCTCTTTCCCATTTCATCTCTGTAAGTCAACTGCACATTCACTATTATTCTGTCACACCAAGCACTATTTTAACTTTCCATCTTTGAGTTTCATTAAATAAACCACAGTGAGCAACCTAGTAGCCTAGAATGGGAATACAAAGCCCCTCCAGCTGACTGCAAGATGTTTGGGAACTGTCTTATATAATAGGTCTAATTATAGCCGGCGTGACTCTGCAGACGGAGGTAATTACCATCACAGAGCAACATTCAGTTTAACATTTAGGTTAATTGTTTCTGGCCTTTAATTATTTTCAAGTGTAATGGCATTATATTTAACCCTTAAGGCACGATGCTGAATATGTACCTCACCTCTAAATGATTTTTAAAATATTGCAAGTATGTGGGAAGGGTGTTGGGTAATGTTCCTTGAAATAAACAGACATTGCTACAGGAAACAAGATGTTCTTTAGAATATTGGCCACTCCTCATGCTTTCACACTCATTTAATTTCTTTTTTTTATGTTATCATGAAAGTTTAACGTAAGATAACCTCTATTGTAATCACATCTCAGGATTAAATGATAATATTTACACTGATAAGGGTAGACTTTTATTTATTTACTTGTTAAATTTTTGGTTGGTGTTTTGAGACAGCTAAAGATAAAAATATGGACATCTGTGTCTATGGAAACTCAGTCCTTTTAAAAACAGACATGCATTTAGGAGATGTGACATGTGTCAACACAGGTGGCAGCTTATTACACTGCACATGACTGCATGTGTTTGTAGAGTTGACCGGGGGCAGGAGATGGATGCTTTAAGTGCTGCTTAGTATTTTTTTTTATGTAAATAACCTGCATCCAACCTAACAGGCCTGTAGTTAGCCTACAACAATGTTTTTGACAAAATTATTCTTGAAGTTAAAAATACAAATAAGGTTGAATGTCTCTTTCATCTAACAAGCAAAACAATACCAAACACATTCTGAAATTTAGTTTAGGTTTATATGGAATTTCCCAAATATAGACTAATGGCAGGTTAAGATCAATATATTAAACATATCTGAGGGTTTTGTAGTGTTGTTTTCATTTGTGAAGGCAAAACAACTCATAAAAAAGTCCCGCTTGCACAGTCACGTACTGCATAAATCTCTAAAATAAGCTCAGGAACACCCTGTACGCTGCCCTTAACTTTAACATTCCTGCCCTGGGGCTAAGAATCTCACAGACATTCAATAAATGCAACAGCAAGTTGCTGCCATTTTTTAGGTCTGTTAGCTCACAGAACAACTTATTAGATGCGATGACTCAAAAGAAAAAAAAACTCAACCTTCTCTGGTCAGGAGAGCTGTGCACATGGTGTCCTTAAAATAGACCCACATGCTTCATATAGTGACTGTCAGTGTGACCTACAGCGTGAGAGATAGCAGTTATCCGGTCTCTGAAGGCACACCTGAGGCATTAAATCCCTAAAAATATAGTCCATGTGCACACGTTTGAGATTCTGCTATCACTTTACATATATAAAACCTGCGTGTCATTAATCAACCTCCTAACCCCCTTCCTTTCTTTCCTGGTAAATTTGTTGAAGCATATCTCATTTCTTCAATCTCCAGGCTTTGAAAAAGACAGGTTTGTTGACATCTGACCCCCGGCTGCATGACTGTGTCCGTCAGATGCGTCAGTCCACACGTGATGCCGTCGGGCCAGTCATGATGGACAAGAAGCTCTTCAGAAGGTGAGAAAAGCTTTGTTTATTTATGGTGACATGCTTGTGCACGCTGTAATTCAAAGGGGGAGATGTGAAAACAAGACAGAAGACTGTGTGGTGTGGTGACTGTGTGTCTGCAGGTGTTTAAATGTCACTGCTGCATAATCAGTGTATCAAATGGCCATTCCTAAAGGCACAGGATGAAAGTGTGTAAGCTGTAAGGCTTGCTTAGATAAAGAGACTTTTGTGCTTTTTTTTTTTTTGTAAGGGAGGTGATTTGTGGTCAGAACTATTTGAGTCCAAGAGACTGACAGACGCAGGCGAATTATAGCTGACAGCTGCTACAAACTGAATTCATGTGCATGCATGCATGCCAGCCAAAGCAGTGGAAGGGAGAAGACAGAGGGGTCTCTGGGGCTGTTAATGAAAGGGCATCATTCTGGTTGAGCTCCAGACTGCAGCAAGTAAATCAGCAGGCTCAATGGATATTTAAGTGCTGTGCTCCCTGCTGTCCTAATGGTATAATTTAATAACTGACGGGTATAATTCCCAGGAGCTCATCTTCTGATCTTAAACAGCCAAGTGTTGTCCTGTCTGCATAAGCTGATTATATTAATGCACCATGTCACTGACATTCTTGTTTTTTAAGATTTTGAGGTTATCCATTCCCAAAGATCCCCGACCTCACGATGAATGTGCTGCTATAAACTGAAAAAGCTATCTGCCATTATTTTTAGGAAACGATCAATATGAATAATGCAAGCTCTCCCCACATTCTTTTTCCTGGTGTCTCAAAACCTCACTGTAGCATCGCCTTGGACTAGTCAGGGCTGCTGGACAGATATTCCAGTTCAGAGCGGCTGTGACAGAATGTTGAAAGCATGCAACGATGCTGACCAATTATAGCACTGAAAATCTCTGTTTACCATCAGGGTGTGCTGAAAATGTCGGGCTTGTTTACCATTTTTTACAAGCTATTTGCTGGTTTGAACTTTTGGTTTTGATGAGAGAATCAATATAATAAGTCATTCAAGTGTTGGGGATTATCTGTTCAAATTGATCATACATTTCCTAGATGGCATTGTGCATTTAGTGCTTCTGTCATGCCTGACAAATGTTTGTACTCTCCGCCAGTGCAAACAGGAAAAGTAAACACATTTCCATGCCTGGTGTTCTTGCTAATCATAAAAAACAAGCTAAGTCATACACCTAGAACCATAACTCACGGTTGCTTCACCAATATAACAGCTAGCTGTGAGAGATAAAATTAGCTTCATGAGAATATATTTGTGCCTGCCAATTTTCCTGTCATTTGAATCGTCATCTAGTGAAAAAGTTGTAGACATTATTTATGAGTGGATTGGATCTAGCCCTGGACATGCTACCTTTTTTATCATGCTGTAATCACTCAGTTATACTTTAACGAGGGCATCATTAATGTTATTAGTTATTGCTGTTCTTTTACCAGATCTGTACCCAGCCACTGTCTGGGTGTTGTTGTTTTTTTGTCTCTTTACATTCATGTGGATTGTTCACAGCAGCTAGAAGCTGTTGTAAGGCCTGATCAGACAAAACCTATATTATCACCTTGACCTCATAGTTTAATGAAATCAACACTCCCAGGTCAAACAAGGAGTTTTTGTTTGCAGAATAACTCCATATGGCGCAAATTGTATTATTTGTCTTTTAAGTTTGTTGTTTTTCTTTATTATCCTAATCTGCAGAACCATGTGTCCTCTTGTAGGTGTGTGGGCAACAACATCCTGTTGCTGACTAAGGCTTTCAGAAGAAAATTTATCATCCCTGAATTTGAAACGTTTGCCAACCAGATTGATAAGTTGTATGACAACGCTCTTCAGAATGGTACAGGACATGTAAGTAGCCATGCTGCTTTATTACATGCCTTTTCGATGTAGCACACTCACGTTTGTTTAATTTCATGATGCAGGTAGCCGATTACATTCCTCAGCTGGCCAAGTTCAGCCCTGATCTCTGGGGTGTGTCCTTGTGCACAATTGACGGACAGAGGTGAAGTCATGGTTCAGCTTTGACTTGTCTTTTCATCCTGTAAACCTTAACCGTGTCTACCACCTCACAAATATTATTTTTTTGTTTTGTTTTTTCGCCGTTCACCTCTGTTGTGTCCTTGTATAATTGCAGATATTCAGTGGGTGACACCAAGGTTCCTTTCTGCCTGCAGTCGTGTGTGAAGCCTCTGGAGTATGCCATCGCTGTGCACGAACTTGGCAGTGAGCACGTTCACCACTTTGTGGGAAAAGAGCCCAGTGGTTTCAAGTTCAACAAACTGTCACTAAATGAGGAAGGCAAGTGATTTCTGTAATCTACCTCAGTTTTTCTCTCTGTACAAGAACACGCAGTAACAAGCTGATTTCTGGTTTTGTTTTTAAGTACAAACACATTTTCTTTGCTACTGAAGTGCCCAAACATGCAGTGGCCTGTCAGTCTAGCCACTGACCATGCCTCTGCTAGTTGTCTTTGCTTGTGTTTCAGTGGTCAGTTGTTATGTTTTTGGTTTGCACCAGTCCTCAGTTACAGCTATACTCATGGAATATGATTGTTTGTGGTGTCCCTGTCTGCAAAAAAAACAAAAAAAAAAAAAACAAACAAGAGATAAAAGGATAAAGGTCTATGAGAGAAAAAAGACCTTGAGCCAGGCCACTGACCCTGAACTCCAGCTGGCAGGATCACGGTCAATGTGTTGAGGGGACAGACTGGGCAGAACCACTGAAGAATAATGTTTGGCACAATGAAATTTTCAATTAAAAGTACGGATAAGATTTTATATTACTATAAAATGCTAATAATCAAAGTGATTAAGAAACAGAGAATTTCCAAACAAATAGAGACAAAATGATGTAATGTAATACTGTGCAGACATTTAACTGCAATGAAAACTGGCCTCAGCTCAATCTACTGCCTACAGTAAAACTTACAAAGGATAACAGTAGATCTCTGTCAGTAGAGCTCTGGTTCTTTTTCTGTGATGTAACAAATTCTGTGTTGCAACAGCAAAGCAAATAGGCAAAAAAAAAGTCCTTGTGCATGTTTATCCTTTTTTTTTCTCTTTTACATTTGTTTCACCTCATCTTTGCACCTAAACCATTTCGTTTAAAAAAAAAAGTGTACGTGTGCAGGTTCCCCGCTGGGAAAATAAGCTCCACTCTCAGCAGTTTATTGCTTTTGTGGTTAAAGGCAAATCAGTGACACACATTTTTTTTATTTCATATGCAGATAAACCACACAACCCCATGGTGAATGCTGGAGCAATCGTCATCAGCTCTTTGATCAAGGTAAAATCTAATGGCACTGATTATAATAACAGATTATTACTGAATGCAGGTGATGACGTTTCAGAGTATGCAGAAAAAAGTAACGTCATTCATTTGACTTTAATGAAGATATCTGAGCAAACAAAGGAAAACGGTCTTAATGGCTCAATCGTGGTTCTTAAAAGCCTATGAAGCCACAGAATGCTGCTTTTTTATTCTGCCCAAAAGAAAATTGTGATTTCTATCTTATTATCGTAAGGAACAGAAAGCAAAGGAAGTTTGTAAGTTTGATGTCACCAACAACTGTGACATAATACTTACTGGCCATAGCCACGTTCAAGTGAATCATTGTCAAACTCATCTGTTAGCCTGTCCTTCAGTTCAAAACATGTGATGATGTCTTTTAGCTAGATATGGTTGTGCTTCCCCAGGGTAGTGTTTATTCTTTTTTTTTTTAGGTTTCACAACTGACTTTGTGGGTCTTCGTAACCAATATAGGTCAAGTTCAGCAGTGAGGGGGGGGACTCTGGGCCTGACAACAGGGGGTGTATGTACCTTTGGCCAATTACAGGCCCCAGAATAGAGGGTGTGTTTTCCATACTTTATGTGTATAGAAGGGAGACAATGTTTGAATATGCTGTTTGCAGGTGATAAGTGGACTTTGTGAAGTTCATATAAAATTGAATGAGTTGCTAAACATTGAATTTTACTCTCTCTAGTGTTTCTGCTAATCTCCATAAATGCTCCAGAAATAAACCTGAATAACTTGTTTAAAAGAAAGCAGTTTTTACATTAGCAAGAGAATGAATTTACCTGGAATGGCACAAAATGAATAAGTTTACTGTATGTCTTTCTCTCAGAGCACAATAAAAACAAACGTCACCCTTAACCTTTGTAGCTGGGGTCCTTAAATCTGAATGCAAGTGCCATCCCTTTTTGGTAATTGTACAACGTGGAAATGATCTTTTACTGGTCCTTGAAATTCAAGCACAGCCATAAACAGCCCCCCAGCTACCCCGAGCACATTGCCACATGGACTGACACGCTCAGCGATATCACATACACATCACACAGTGACGCTCACCCCGGTCTGCACTCAAAAGTGTGCCTCACTGTCAAAGCACTCTAACACTGCCATCTGTAGGGACTTTCTGATTCTATGTGTCCTGTAAAAAAATTCCTTTCTTCTTTGGCAGCCCCATTCAAATAAGGCAGAAAGGTTTGATTATGTAAGTTAGCAATTTTCTTTCTATTCACCTTTATTTATTTATTTATATCATTTTTTGTCATTTTCTTAATTTTTTTGGTTTACCTTCTTCTGAACTGACTTTGAATATTTTGTTCCAACAGGTAATGGACTTCCTGAAAAGCATGGCCGGTGCAGAGTACGTGGGATTCAGCAATGCAACGTGAGAACTGTGATTCAAGAAACACAAAATGGGACAAAGTTTTCCACAATACACACCTTTTCACACTTGATGTCTTCTTGCAGTTTCCAGTCAGAGAGGGAGACCGGTGATAGAAATTATGCAATCGGTTATTACCTGAAGGAGAAAAAGGTTTGTGGGCTTTTTTTCTTGGTGTTTTGCAATTAATTGAGTCATTAATATTCTGCGTATGCTCTGATGCTGATTATTATTCTTGCAGTGTTTTCCTGACAATGCAGACATGACTGCAGCGCTTGACTTCTACTTTCAGGTGAGAAGGTCTATGTCGGAATATTGGTTGCTTCATTACTTTTATACAGACTAGAGAGTCTCAACAGCTATGGAACAGATAACCAAGAAATTCAACAATGGCACAATTTCCCCACATAATGAAAACTTTAATAGCCTTGATGTTCCTTTGGCTTTAACATAGGGGTCATGCTTAAATTTGTTCGAGGTGATTTTGATCACATTGCAAATGTTTGGTATTGTTACTGATTGGAAATGGCATGTAAACGCTCTACGAGTGAAACTATTAACTCTTCTTTTCATTTCAGTTGTGCTCAATAGAGGTCACCTGTGAGTCCGGGAGTGTCATGGCTGCCACACTTGCCAATGGGGGCATTTGTCCCATCACAGGTGATCGTGTGTTAAGTGCAGAAGCTGTTCGTAACACCCTGAGTCTCATGCATTCTTGTGGCATGTATGACTTTTCTGGACAGTTTGCCTTCCATGTGAGTCCCTTTATTATAAACTTTGAATATGTATGAATATGTAGTATTTTCATCCTGAAGTAGAAATAATAGTCATAAAACCTTTTTAAATTTTTGTTCTGCTTGTGTAGGTGGGCCTGCCAGCAAAATCCGGGGTTTCAGGTGCTGTACTGCTGGTGGTTCCTAATGTCATGGGCATGCTGTGTTGGTCTCCTCCATTGGACCGGCTTGGAAACAGCGTGCGTGGTATTCACTTCTGTCAGGTAAAAAAGGTGTATGTTTAGAAAGTTTGCAGACAAACTCTGAATGGACCATCATGTCTTCTTCAGTGTGACAGATTGGTAAACACTTCAGGTATTTGATGTATGTTATTTCATTGTGAATTAATTCGATTTTTATCAAACTTTTGCTTCCACAAGGACCTTGTGTCTTACTTCAACTTTCACAATTACGACAACCTGAGGCACTTCACAAGGAAACACGACCCCAGGAGACGATCAGATGATGATCCAGTAAGTGCTACAAATGTAGATGCTGTGACTTTGAGTATGACGGACTACTTTCAATATATTTTATGTGACAGGGACAAAGTTTATGCAGTCCACTCTGGTGAACATTTCCTTTTGATCCTGCAGAACAAATCAGTGGTGAACCTGATGTTTGCGGCATACATCGGTGATGTCACTGCACTGAGGAGGTAAGTAGAAACAGAAATAGATATTGCTGATTGGAAGGCTGAATTAGGAGTTTGGTGATTAAACCTGCACATATGTGATCTTTTTATCCAATTTAAATGTGAATATTATTCATTTAATATCTGTGTATAAGATATTATACGAATGATAATCATAATGCTGTAGCAACTTTATCAGCCATACTGTGGCTCACTAATTAACTTCTCACTTGTAGATTTACAGTTTTTGAATGTGCAGCAAGTCACTGCACACCAAAATTAAATCTTATCTGCACTTAAGGCTCTGATGCATGAACTTTTAAGAAACAGTGTCAGATTTCTTTTAACCTACAATATCTTACTTCTACAAACATCTACATGATGCCTCTTTGGTTAATCTTGAAAATAGATTTATGGTCTTTGAACAGGACTTCCTAAAAAGAACTTTTAACACCTGGAGCTCTTCCAGATAGCTGCCGCTAGAGTTTCAACCTGGAATCAGAGATCTGAACACATCACACCAGTTTTTAAGTCTGGATCCAGTCAGTCACAGAATAGATTTTAAAACGTCCGTGTGTTAAAAATGTCTAAACTATATAGGGTTAAAGAGCCATGCTAGCTGTACCCTTATTCCCGACTGTCTGCAAAACTTCTGGCTTCGATGGACCGTAATGAGATTTTTCATCTGTCTCTTTATACAATTCATCAATGAAACATCTTTTCTCCTAACTCAGCTCTAAGCAGCACAGTTTTTGACACCATCTTCTATCATTCACTTAAGTTATAGTAATATTTCCATATCTTGAATCTATATACCCCCCTCCCACCAGGTTTGCTCTCTCAGCTGTGGACATGGAGCAGAGGGACTACGACTCTCGCACAGCGCTCCACATTGCTGCTGCTGAAGGTGTTCATTCTCATAACTAGTTTCATTCTTCAGGAATCTGGGCTTTTTGCATTTACATCACATTATTGAGCATTTCGGTTCTTTGCACTGTGAGATTTGATTTCCTCACTTTTATCTTTTACTTAGGCCACGAGGAAGCCGTAGTCTTCCTAACTGAAATATGTAAAGTGAATCCCCACATTAAAGACAGGTAGGAATTCAAATAAACACTCATTCATCCGATACTAATTTTACTAACTATAACACTCCATCCATCTTCATATCACACTGTGTTATCTATCAGATGGGGGAACACACCCCTAGATGACGGCATGCAGTTTGGCCATGATGTTGTTGTTTCAATCCTGCAAAAGTACCACAGTCTGTACACTGACAGCAACTCAAAAAGCAACACAGAGGAGCAGAAGACCAAACTGGACACGATGAAGAGCACTCTGTAAAAGTCATGGGATTGGGAGAATATGTAATGCAAATCTACTGAAGAATGACTGGACACAGGATGATTGAGGAAATTGATAGACGAATGAACTTTTATTTAAAATGTGTCATCCTTTAGACGGCTGAAAGAGTGCAGGTGTGCTTGCTAGTGTGTGGGAAGCGCCGAATCAACAAGAAACATGTTGCTTGTGTGGATAAAATGCATTTAACAGACTGTGGTTTGGCTCATGTGGAAATATTAATGCTGCATTTGTGTTCATTCTGAGATGTAAATATTTAATATATATTCAATATATTGAAATATTTTATATTTTAATGGTTTAAAAGCTATTGAATGTATTTATGCTTCCTGTGGAAAAACTACAATATTCCCAGAGCTGATACAGCAATAAGTCTACCTCATCAGGAGATTAAATAATCAAGTTTAGGCCAAAGATGGCAGGACTTTTTCCATCTGTGAAATATCATGCACATCAGGATTTCTGTTTTTCCCCATTCAGCTTACAGCTCTTATAAGAAACATGACTAACTTGTTTTATCACAGCCATCCGTGCATGCTCATTAAGTGTTGAGTTTCTGATATATTCCTTATGCCCTTAACACATTTTTGTTTAGATTCCTCACCACCTGCCACTGCATTATTTACCATCTTTAATTTTAAGTCTCAGTGAGATTAATACTTAGCATGACTTCTGTACAAATCTTCAGTCACTGTAGATATCATCACCCCACTGTAAATAAAGAATATGG
>JBBDHI010000014.1:6322643-6333515 GCA_037177115.1 Craterocephalus stercusmuscarum
TTTGACAAACAGGAAGCCAGTGTAAAGATCTGAGGACTGGTGTTATATGATCCACTTTCCTGGTCTTAGTGAGGACTGGGGCAGCAGCGTTCTGGACTAACTGCAGCTGTCTCATGGACTTTTTAGGGAGACCTGTACAGTAGTCCAGTCTATTAAAGATGAATTATGAACAAGATTTCTATGTCCTGTGAAGAAATGTCCTTTAATCCTTGATATGTTCTTGAAGTGATAAATGTCTGACTTCACAACTGTCTTAATGTAAATGCTAAATTCAGGTCTGAGTGCATGACTTCTGTTCAAAGCTGAGTGCTGACTTTTAATCTTTCTTAAGATTAACTGTCCTTAAGTGTAATAAGTCTGTCTAATAAAGCTCTTTATAATGTCTCATATTTGTGTTTTTGTTTTGGATCATTTCTAAAACCCACCTTGTCTATGGAAGCTTTCAGGAAGTGGTCCAACAGGTGGCGAGCTTCAGCCAGGGAGCAGGAGCTGATCACCACAGAGGTGTCCACTGAGTCCAGCTCATCCTGCAGGCAACACAAAAAACTGGAATATCACCTGCGGCACCCTGACATGTGTGTCTACACAGTTGTCTACTTTGTTTTTATACCTTGGTCTCCTCAATTTGCACGATGGTGGCCTGGCAGTCCGACAGACTGTCATTGATGTAGTCTATGTTAGCATTCAGCACCTCGATGTCCTCATTAATCTCCAGAAGGAGACGGTCCTCAGCCTCGGGTCCCTCCCCATCTGCCATCAGCACCTCCCTCTTATGAGACAAGGCTTCCTGCTGGCCAGTCAGCTCTTCTCGCTTCTGACTCATCAAAAACACAAATGCACACACAGCAAAAAAAAAACATAAACAGTAAGTGCTTCAATTACAACAGGTTCTATGTTAGGTTGTTACTCCTACATTTACTCTGATTGATGCTCCGATCGCTTTGAGAAGAGACTACAACTGAAATGTTTCATGTGGCCAAGAAGAGCAAAGATGCAGGGCTTCAAACATTCGCCATCTCTCTAACATTTCACCATATACACAACTACGAGGAAAAGAGGAAGGAAGAGCCCCTCACTTTGTTTCAGTTCTTTAATACTGGCATAAAGTGGGTCAGAAAAGCTGCATGGTAACGCTTGCTCAGCTAACCATCCATGCCTCACTCCATGAACCACTTCCAGCTTATTGAGTAGCATCGCAACTCAAATCCACCCATTCCACCAAACCACGTTTAAGCACCTTAATGAGACGATCCATGTCTGCTTCCACGTTTGAGATGGTCATTCTCTGCATGACTATGTCCATGATGCGGCGCTCGAGGGTTTGCCACTTCTGACGTGCAGATTTGGAAAAACTGGTGGCTCTCCCTGCTGCTGCAGGGCCGCCCAGGCCCATCGGCTTCCGCTGCAGCTTCTTCCTGCTGCTGGGAGGGCACAAAGAAAATGGAGATATAGACATAAATCCAGTCCCTGACAAAAGCAATAAATGTTCCTTTTGACATGGTTACTCAAGGTCTAAGTTTAAATCGAATCAAATCTTGACAATTAGATTTAAGGTCAGCGGGTATAGAGTATCTTTAACTCCCTTAACTGCTAACGAAGTAGCTAGCATATGCAGCACATTTGCAATTAGCTAATCATGTTTCCTGAATATATACTCTCAGTGCAATGATCATATAAACTCTTCGTACCCAATGACCCGTGTTCCATCCATGCTCCCCTCGCTCTCTCCCAGGTATCCGTACACGTTGTTCTTGTTGTTCCACTGCCGGACCAACCCGCTTACAGTCCTCGCAGTCTCAGGTTCAGAGCTGCTCGCTGTTGTGCTGGCCGACAAATCAGCTCCAGAATCTGTAACCGGGGGAGTCTGGTTCCAGCGGGCCACCCGCCCAGCCACGCGATCCGACATGGGCTTGGTCAGGCGGCGCAGGGCCGTCACCTCCTGGGTCTTCCTGCGCAGCACCAGCTCTTGCTGCCGCTTCTGAGACTCCAGGGCTCGAATCTGGTACTGATGTGCAGCAGGAGGAGACATGCAAGTTTTAATCACTCAGTCGGGTTTTTTTTTTTTTTTTTCCATTTTGTATTGCTCTTTAAATGTTATTCAGATTATCACGCTTCCTCTGTTTTCTTTCCCCACAAAATGCTTACAAAGTTCTGATCATGAAGGGTTTTCAGACTCAAGATGAGGTTCTAAATAAAAGGCTTATGCATAAAGCCCCAAGCGTGACAGTTTTAACAACTTCATCCTCATAATCCTGCTTCTCAAAGGAAAACAAATAAAAATGTTAGGTACTGTAGCGCTTGTAGAGTTTTTGCAAACATTAAACATAATGTTAGCACACCATCTCATGCACGAATCCGGTTTTCCTGCTAGGCGTACAGATGGTGGCGCCTCCGCACATTTACACACATGGACGCACCAACTCAGCAGCATTAAGGAATCTTTTAACACAGCATGGAACCTCTACTGTGGATGAAGCAGTAACATATCTTCCTCACATTTGCGTATCAGCATGGGCAGCCATCCCTGCTGTGCAGGGAGCTTTAGTAAAGTGAAGACGTTCTCCTGCCTAACCTCTTGCCGCCGCTGCTCCTTCTTCAGTTGAGCGATCTCACGGTTCCTCTTGGCTTCCACCATCCTCCTCCTCTGCTGCTCCTCCTTCATCTGCTTCATCAGCCCCACCTGAAAACAGCAGGAAGCTTATTAAACATTGTTCTTTCTTCCCTTCCTGAATATCCTCGCCATCGCCTTACCTTGGCTTTTTTCATCTCATTGACCTCGGCTTGGAGTTTCTTCAGCTCCCGTTCGTACCTCCCCTGGTTTTTGAGGAGACGCGCATGCTCCTTCTGCGCTGCTTGCAGCTTGAGCAGGTCACGGTTCATCTCCTTGAGGCGCTTTTCGTACTCCTGCTTGATCTTGTTGGCCTTCTCCTCCGTATAGTTTTCCATGGACACTGCAGTAGCATTATAGTAAGTAAGTAAAGTTTATTTCTATAGCACCTTTCACAGACAAGGGTACATCACAAGGTGCTTTACACAGAAGTAAAAGGTCAATAAAATACAATAAAAATCTAAAAGACAAACATAAACCAATTGATAGTCATAAAACAGCCCTCACACTTCAGTTATTAAAATGCCTGGAGAAACAAGTGGGTTTTAAGTTTACTCTTAAAAACATCAATGGAGTCAAGGGAACGCAGAGACGGCGGGAGATCATTCCAGAGCCTCGGCGCAATGGCCTGGAAAGAGCGATCACCTCGAGTCTTAAAGCGGGTACGAGGGATCATAAGCAGATTCTGGTCCAAAGACCTCAGCTTCCGAGTGGGAGTGTAGGGACATAATAGGTCTCTGATGTAGGAGGGGGACTGGCCATGTAAAACTCTGAATGTCAGCACCATGATTTTAAAAACAAAACGGAGGGAGACTGGAAGCCAGTGAAGAGACTTTAAAATTGCTGTGCTAGTCATTTTACTGCTCACCGTCCGTTGCTTATATTTCCACTTTTCCTCCCGGCAGCACGCACAAGCCTTTTTTTTAAGATTCAAAAGTTTTCTTTTATCAAACATTATTTTAAATAAGTTTGACTAACATCCAGGTCATAACAATATTCTTGGACACTTAAGGACCTACATTAGAATTTATTCTGTGATAATGACAGTTTTTCTGATAAGCAGCTTTTTGTTACGAGGCTGAATGTTTGGTTTGGAGGATGCTCATACTGCTGCAGCGTAAGCTGGCCAAATACAGTGCAGCTTAGAAGATCAGTAAAAGTAAAAGTACAGAGATAACTGATCTCATCCATCCTGATGCCAGACAGCAGGAGTGATTTTTTTTTGTTTTTAGCAAACCTGCCCTTCACATTTCTATACAAGTCTGTGTGCACACGTTATTTGAGCCTTTCAATTTTTTTAGACCATATTCTTTTTTTTTTGTCTTAGATTGATGTCAGCATCTGCTGCAAATAGCAGCAGTCCCTTGCTGAGTTTACATGATAGATGGCCGGAATGTTTTCACTGCCTTCGGCTGTATCCAAACTCTTTCTCGACAATTACTCAGTTGGTTTGTTCTTTCTAATCATGGCTGTGTCAGCCTGTGCCAAAATGCTGAACAATAGCTTGCTCGAAGCATTAGCAGCTAAACTACCGCTATCTTTCTGTCTCTTTCACTTTGCATCCCAGCCCTCCATCACTCTATGCACTCCCACTATCTCCCTCATTCGCTCAGCATGGCTTATGTGACTCATACAACACTCAATAGTCTAATGTAAGAGTCCTGCAAAGCTCAATACAATTTGTAATGTTTCTGCCCATCATATTGCTTTCTCATACAGGCTCAAATTAACATCTGTGTCTCACTTTTTCTTGGAAATTAAGATAGTATTCTTCCTGACTGGCATGCTTGGTCTCCATGGTAACATCAGGTCCCTTATAAGTGCCATAAAGAGCATGCAAGGGGATGTTAAATCACCAGTCTGTCTGTCTCCATCACCTCCCTGGGATGATTACATAACTTGAACACCCACAGGAAAACCTCAATTTTTCCCATTTGCTCCACCACTCTCCTCTTTTTGTCACACTTTTCCTTCTCTCCGTTTCTCTCATACTACATCTGTCCTGCACACACGTCCATGTACACACATGAGAGAATGAGTGCAACACTGACCTCTAGTGGGAAAGCAATAACTTCTCATTTGTCCCTCAGGTCTTCACGCGCTATGGGAAGTGTTACACCTTCAACGCTGGCGGCGATGGTCGCCCTCCTCTCATCACCACCAAAGGAGGTATGGGTAATGGCCTTGAGCTCATGCTGGACATTCAGCAGGATGAATATCTGCCAGTCTGGGGGGAAACAGGTAAGAGCAGCATGCTTTTTTTGGCAGATGTGGTACAGGTACAGTACTCAGTCACTTTGGTGCATTTCTCACTACAGACAATGAGTACAAATTGCTGAACCCAGTGGTTAACCTGCAAAAGCACATCACTCTCTAAAAACAGAGAGTTCATCCCTCAAAAGCAAATATATGCCAATGAAACTGTCAGATCCATCAAAATGAAAAGTCATGTCGCCACTGAGTACCAACATAATACTCAAATGGCTTACAGTAGTCATGTTTTTTTTGACAGTCTGATCTGTAAGTGTTTTTCAATGCAAAAGGTCTGATCTTGAAGACACTACCTGCCAATGCCAAAGACAGCACGACACACTGGATGTACATCCATTCAAAACTACAGTAAAGTTACGCATTACTGTTTTTTAAAGGGGAAATAAATAAATGACACAGAAAACATTTCATTTACATTTTACTTCCTACTCTCTTACATGTATCTGAATTAACATCATCTATTCACAGCATCAGCAATAAAAAAAACATGCACAGCTCAGTCTCTGCTGTAGAACAAACTGAACTCTTGTGTAGGGTCGTGCCCAACTGTAAACGATATAAATTTGGAACAATACACCCATTTTACTATTCTGGATGTAACTGAACCTACTAAATCACTCCTGCATAAATCCTGTCTGTCTGTCTGCATATTTTCATCAACACCACATCTGATATCCACCCTTGTGACGCAGTGAGGAAAGTCACCCTTTGTTGTGATCTCATTGCATCCTGCAATTTACAAGATATTCCAAGAAAATATAAAGAAATGTTGCAAATCTGCTCAACATAGTTTAACTCTTTTTTTTAACTCTTTTGTAATGACTCAAGCAATGAAATGAGCACTATTACTTTATGGAGATTTACTATTCTGCTGTTGGAAATATTGTTAATTTATGACTAATATGACCAAAGCAAATGAAGTAATTATATGAAAGCAAATCCTACATGTTCAAAAGCATCTGTAACTTGATCAATGCAATGAGAAATGCTACTCTGAAGTGCACATATGACGAGTTGTTGTTGTTATTGTTTGACCTAATAGTTATGAGAATTTTAACTCTGATGTGAGAAATGCATCGAAGCGACTGAGAAACGGTACCATTTCAACAGAGACAGAGAAACATGTCTTACTTAATGAATAAAACACCTTTTACAGTCATCTCACTTTCCTTGCCTTTGTTTCGCCACAGATGAGACTTCGTTCGAAGCTGGCATCAAAGTTCAGATCCACAGTCAGGAAGAGCCGCCCTTCATTGACCAGCTTGGCTTTGGAGTGGCACCCGGATTCCAGACGTTTGTGTCCTGCCAGGAGCAGCGGGTAAATTAATTAAATGCAAAATTCTTTTAAAAAGATACCTGTTGCATGTGATATTTGTGGTATTTCTGAAATAGTGATTCAGAAAATATCTTAAAAAGTGTATATTATTCGTGCCACAGACATCAAAGAACATTTCATCCTCAAAACAATCAAACAAGAAAGAAAATGCTTTTTCCTCTGCAAGCTTTCTAGATAAGAAACAGAGACACCATTTTCTGAGTAGTTAAAATAGTTAAGGTCATCGCCAAACAGAAAACAGTAAGATGCTCTGTACATTGTGCAAACTGAATGGGAGTGAGTTTTGAGCTATAGTTTGCCTTTCCTCTTCCACAAGAAATAAAAGAGCTGGAATAACCTCGGATTTGTAAAAAATCTCTTCCGCTGTTTGTGGCTTTTGTCTGATTTCCATATTTCATCCATTAACTGGATTATATTACCTCATCATCTCTGATAGGAATGAATGCCAAAATATTAGAGCTGAGTGCAATCCATCAGAAGCATCAACGTACATCATTTCTGATGATGAATAATACAACATAATGTGTTTGTTTCACTCTTGGACTTATTTGATTTGTCCCTCTGAAACTGACCGCAGCCTAATTTTGATGCTTCATTTTCTTTATTTCCAATTTAATCTCTTATTTATGATGTCATTTCAATTAAAAATGAAAGGCGTGTTATTGTTGCAGCTCATATATCTGCCTCCACCGTGGGGCGACTGCAAGGTGTCGCCCATGGATTCAGACTTCTTTGATAGTTACAGCATCACAGCCTGTCGCATTGACTGTGAAACGCGGTACCTAGTGGACAACTGCAACTGTCGCATGGTGCACATGCCCGGTAGGAGACCGCTCCCTCGCTCTACACTGTTTCAGAGTTACATCAATCACACTGCCGCAGAGAAATGACTAAAGACACTTCAGTTTGTGAGAGGAAAGAAAAATGTGTTGATATGTGTGCGCCTTGCTTTGGCTGCAGGCGATGCACCTTACTGCACCCCCGAGCTGTACAAAGAATGTGCTGACCCAGCTCTCGGTAAGGAAGCAGCTTCCGCCATGTCTAAAAAAAACTTCACACACATGAGGTTGTTTCCATTCCTTAGATGGACATTACAGTGACTTACATACATACATCTAAAACTGAACTTACACTTACCTTCAGCCACATCGACCAATTTAATGATTTATTTATTTAGAGCGTTTTTTTTCACAAGGAAAAAAAAAAGCCAGCCACAGTTCTATGTCTCTACGACATTAATAATACAAGTAAACACACACTCACACATGCATTGATATCTTGAAGCTACTGCCGCGCGGATCCAAAGGTCAAGCTGTGCTGTGGTTTTCTTCTCTCCAGACTTCCTGGTGGAACGAGACAATGATTTCTGTGTGTGCGAGACGCCTTGCAACATGACAAGATATAGCAAAGAGCTGTCCTTTGTCAAAATCCCCAGCAAGGCCTCGGCCAAATATCTTGCAAAGAAGTACAACAAATCTGAGCAGTACATCAAGTAAGTATCAGCAGCACACATCTTCTTAGAATTCACTTCTACCACATGCAAACATTTGCACAGGGAATGCATTTAAAGATCACCTCATTATTTTTTATTTGCCCATTGATCCTGTGTTTAATGATTAGAAGCTTATTAGCACATGAGAGAAGTCTGCACTGTTTGCTTTTCCATCACTGCAATGAATCCAAGCACTGCCCCCTATTTCTATCAAACACTATCTCAAAGCCTTGGTGGTATTATCAGGGTCATATGTCAGAATTTAGAGAGGATAACCCTATAAAGACATGTGCAATCCCTTCTCAGCTCCTATACTCCTATAACTTCTCAGCTCCAGTAACTGAACCAAACCAACTATAAAACCAGCAATAGATGCAAGACAATGAAGCATTTAAAGCCTTTTCTTGTACATTTGGCCTCCACAGGGAGAATATTATGGTTTTAGACATCTTCTTTGAAGCTCTCAACTATGAAACGATTGAACAGAAAAAGGCATATGAAGTGGCCGGACTTTTAGGTATGCTTTTATTTTGTTATGCAAAATAGGTGGCTAATCTTGCTTCCAGCATCTGAAATGACTTTTCTGTTTCTCAATAAACTTTTTTTCCAGGTGATATTGGTGGCCAAATGGGGCTTTTTATTGGAGCGAGCCTTCTGACTATATTGGAGTTATTTGATTACATTTATGAGGTGAGAAAGTATTTACATAGACAAAGAAATCCTGGAATTTAAAATGCTGATGTCGTAACTCATGTTTTAACAGTTATCAATAACATTTTTAACTTAACCACCAATCTGAAGAAAGTGTAGTTTTTTGTAAATCTTTCCTAAAAAGCAGCTTAGTGTGATGATTAAATACATTAGAAACACTTTATATTTGTTGAGACTGTTTGTTTTTGTTTTAATCCTCCCAGGTGATAAAGTACAAGCTGTGTCGTTGCTCCGATAAGAAGCACAAGCACAACAATAACAACGACCAGGGAACGGTCCTGAGCTTAGACGACGTCAAGTGTCACGTCAGTAACTTTCATTGAGCCTCTGCAGCCTTGAGCAGGGAGCATCTTCCTGAACTTTGATCACAGCAGCAGAGGATGTGTGTGACCTGTGCCTGGTTGAGGTTTGTGAGCCATGCGCCAAACGCAGTCATGTGCCTGAAGTCAGCGGACGGCCACAGAGACAGCAGAGACCTGTGAACAACATGCTGTGATGATAAAATAGCTGCATGGTCTAAGACCTTTCCGGGGCATAATAGCAGATACAGTAAATATATGAATGAGCTTAATGAAGGTTGATGTGTGTTTGGTAAATCAGCTGTTGTTATCTGTTTGTTTGATTAGGCTTTATGTGTACGAGTTGTTCGTTTGCAGGAGATTTCTCTGTTCTGCACTCGCTTCGTTGGCTTTATCCTCTTCTTATCCAGCTTTTCATCTTTTAAATTCATGTCACCCATCCTCATCCCTGTCTGCCCTTTTTTAATACTCAGTGTGTTCTGTTATTACGCCGTACTACCTCATCTGTCAGGGCAACACTGCCACGAAGAATTTACGAGCCAAGCAGTACCTGACAACATAAGAGGTACCTTTCAATCAACAGAAGTAGGATAAAAATGCAAAGAATGCGTGCAGACCATTTTCACTGAAGACAATTTGACATGAATACCACTTAATATCTCTTTTCAGCGCTGGACTCTGTGTGCAGGGGTTTCATACTGGCAGGATGGAAAGGAAATCAGTTTAAGAAAACTGAGTTACGTAAGGATGTGTCTCCTGATGCTGTCGCCATTACCTTTACTTCATTAAAACTCAACTGCTTTTTATTTTTTTAATTAACTTTTCTTTTCCAAACATTCATTGCTTTGTTTTTTCAAAAAGAGTTGAAAATCCATTATTCATGACAGTATGTTTATTTATTTTTTCATTTTTTTATTTTTTAAAGATTTTTAGCCATTTTCCTATTGTTCACACATAAAAGGAATTATTTTTATTCACAATCTGGACATAACCTTTCAGTGCCTAACCTGGATTAATTAAGTATCCTCCTGTTTAGAACAGTCGTTGCTCTTCAACCAAGAAAAAAATCTAACTTCTAAATGATGATTAACAAATGTTTTGTGACACAATACTTAAGTTTGTTCTAGATAGGGCCAAAAGAAGTCCCCAGACCCTAACAACTCAGTTTTCAACATTAAATTGATGCTGAAATCCCCGTTGGAGCTCAGTGGTGCTGCTTGTTTACTCAGACCCTTCAGGTTATTAGTAACCTTTGTTTTCCTGCTATCACCAGCTTAGATTTCTGATAAAGCAATGACCTCCTTTTGTTAATATGTTTATCAAGATGTAATTTAGTAAAAAAAAATACAAAATCTGAGAAAGATTTTTCTAATCATTACTTTAACCAGTGGATTTTTGCTCTCCCTCTCCTTTTACATCATACATTTACTTGATTATTGGGCTTTCATTTTCTCAAAATCCCAAATTTTCTCTCTTAAAAGCCCTAAATAATTATAGTGAGCACAAAGATGAACAACAAAATGTATTTTTCATTATCACGGTTCAGCAAAATAATCCTTGTAATGACATAATTAACTCATTATTACAACAAAACTTGCTGTGGTATCACAAGATCAAGAGTTACTTTACAGTACTTGTAATAACATCCAAACATTTTTTCAGGCATGTTTCCTTTGAGGCTTCGTAACATAACTAATTTGGTATTTTCATATCAGTCAACATAACCTATGTCATCATGGGTTGAATTGACATTTTGGAAGTATGTTTATATTTAATTTAGTATATTGTTAGATGAGGAAACTGATAGTATTCCTCTGTCTGTAAGTCATGACATCTACATGTCTAGTTTGTTTGACTCAGTGAATTCGACGTCAGCGTAAATAACCACTGCTCCTCAGCACAGAAATGACTGCATTAGTGAAGCATTGCAGATATTCATATTTACCTGGATAATGAGGACATGTCATCTCAGATATCAAACATTAAGACAGCTTTGAATTAAAGGTAAAGCTTGGCTAATTTCTGTTGTATCAAAATCCTTGAATATATGGATTTAACATATTAAATCTTATTAGTTTCATCTAAAACCTGAAGCATAAAAACTGGATTAGACCAAATTAATCTGATACAATAAATCAGGTACAATTTGATCTCA
>JBBDHI010000014.1:6333615-6350695 GCA_037177115.1 Craterocephalus stercusmuscarum
GATCTGTATGAGTTAATATTGATAGACTTCACCACGTTTTTAATCTCTTATGTTCAACCAGTTTATTATACGGACATATTATACGGTGTGCTAAACCTGTCGAACTGTTTATCGGAAAGTCAGTTATGCTGAGAAACATCTAATAGGTGAACTACAAAAACAGTCTAGGAGTAAATATTTATAGACTTGACTACATGCAGAACAATTTTCTTCACATTTGTTTACTATATAATGTAAACTAAAAGTACAAAAAGTAAGGGAAAGTGATTGGTTCTCGCCTTTAACCCCTTAAATTCCTGTAATTTTCATCTAAATAGGTTTTTATTGGCACAAAAAAAAACTGTTGTGGAGCAAATACTTTATCAGACTACTGTTACTGGACCTTTTGTTGCAGCAATCTGAAAGTGTTTATTAAATCTACAGTTATGAATGCAGCCTGGCTGGTATGCATGATTCAAATATCAAGAATCCCAGCTTTCCAGTGATAATACTGTATGTGCAGATGCACGCAATGGAGACTGAGTAAAATGCATATTTATTTGTAGTGCCTACAGGACATCTGGTACCAACACACTGTTTGATGTTGTATTATACATCACTGGAAAGCCCAAATAATCACTTTTACAACAAGTTTAACTTATATGTATTTTGCTTCTTTGGAATGAGCAACATGGAATGAGCGGGAATCTGTTTGGCTGAGAATGTGGGACCTAACTTCATCCTCCTGGATGACAACACTCTTCCCGACAGGGCCAGGATGATCACACACAATTTCCTGATTTTGGGTATGGGGAGGGTGGACCAGCATGAGGAGGCGGAGGAGGTTTAAAAAAGGGCCAATTTGTGTCTTTTTTCTCTTGTTACTCTGTGAAAATGCAATCAGCCAGTCCACCAAGCGACTCAAATGTCAATGCTAACAAGATTACACGGGATTTCAACACATTTTCGGGGGAATACCCACACGTTTAGCTCTGTTGTTCATTTCACAGAAGCATTAACACAGAGGAGAAATAATCGCCAAACACAAATTATTTTTCGTGCTAAGTTTTCCCCATTGAGATTGAGAGTATATTTTGGAATCAGGACTGTCATACATGTTTACAGGGTGTTCATCATATTTACCACAAAGGGGATGACCCCTTACCTGCATTGACATGGAGACATCACAATGCAGAGATATGCTGAATGTGTTTTTCCATCTTCTAGGGCTCAGACTTGCATGTTGCATCGTACAGCAGGCATCATAAATGTGGACCAGCAGATCATCCGTGCATCTGACTACACTTCGAGTCATATGTGTGTGTTTTTTGCTGGGTGTTGTTCTCTCTTTGTGTAGTGTGGCCCCCTGACTTTGGCACCATTTTCAGAAGCTGTTGAGGAGAACCGGGTAAATGCTGCCCTCTGTTAGTCTCTAATTGTGTGAGCATGCTCAAGAATTTCCCTCCTGACATCTTAATTATTTTGTCACAGTGAATCTACTTGACTCTGAGCTCAGTTTTAGTCTCAGCAAGAAATGGGAATGTGTAGCTGTGTGGTGTTACTATTAAGCACAATCATACCATCGGCTGTATTTTTATGTAAATATTCAAATGATTGTGGATAGTAATGTTAATGTATTAGCATAGTTGGGTCTGTCTAATGTACATGTTAGGTTTATTTAGCATAGGCTAGCCGCGTGTCTCAGTTCGTTTTTCTGTACATATGATTGTAAATGGCTTATTTATCTACATTTTTTTCTGTTTCTGCGTTGTTCCAATCACAACAGTTGAACTCAGCAGTACATGAAAATAAACAGCCAGGTTGTTGTTAGTGTGCTGCATGACCTCATGCGTATTTATCCAACTCTGTAGGTCGACCTGCTTTTCGTTTGGCTTTTATTGATAGTTTTGCATTTGAAATGAACTGCATTGGGAAATTGAAGGATGCTGGTTAGTCTGGCGATGTATAGATGAATAATGGATTTGCAGCAGTTATATTAAACATTAAATGCATACTTTACCTAACTTTTTTTTCATTTTAAGGTAATCTTTGTTGTCATTTACACTCATACTGTAGAAGGGTGATAGGTTTCTGAAAGTCCAATCTTATTTGCTTTATTAACAGAAATACTTATATCCTGTGCATATATTTTTTACTTTAACTATAGTTTACTATTTAAAAATCCCATAACAAGTTTTTCCTTGTTTCCTGCTCTATGTAGTGTTAAAACATGTATTATCACTTTAAACATAACTTAAATCTAAAAAAAAAAAGGTTTTAGTATTTTTATGCAGAAGAAATCTGCGTTGAAAGCCTCAAACTTCTACTTACAAAATGGTTTTTAAATTTGCACATTATAGCTTCTGCATTTGCTTATGTGGTAAATTCTCCAGACAGTACATGTTTGCACCACAACTATTTTAAAAGGTGAGGCTTTTGCACCTCAAGAAATGAGTGATCCACCGATCCTCGTCAGAGTACAGCCCCTAGTTTTTTGATGGTGACAAATGCACTTGATTTCAAGGTCAAGTTGACCGTTTTTCGGTTTTCCTAAAGAGCCACTACTGAGCCTGCATGCAGTTTGTTCTTCCTAGCCAACATTATCACAAAGATATTGTGACTTGTTGTTTGCTACACTTCACGGACATAAGAAGTCGCTCTGTGACGAAACAAGTCAAGGCTGTTCCAGCTCTGAAAGGGCATGAGTCTGTGTAAGCGAAACTCAGGTGTATAAACTACAGTAATTTTAGTTCATAAAACATGGGTATGCTGCTGAGTGAAAAGGCAGCTTAGGTAAACCAAGCATGCCACATGCATGCATTTGTTTCTTCAAACTGCACATTTACCAAGAAAGATCTGCAGAGAATGAAACTCCTACATTAATTTGGCAGCAACATCAGATCAAACTACATATTTCCAGTATTAATGATCACAAATTACATTTTTCCAATAATTAGATTTTTTTACATTTTAAACTGACACATGTCCTATGAAACGGTGTGTCTGTTTTTTAAATTATCTGCTAAATTTCTTCAATCATACCATTCAGTGGGGAACTTACATCTTATTAAAAGTATACAAGCATTTGCTAAAAATGACTGTATTGTTAAACTACACTTCTCCAAAACTATTGTAGCAAGATTAACAACAAATGTGCATATGATTCATTGTTTTTCTGTGATTTTAATCCCAACTTAAGGTCATGGGGAAGTTGGAACATTTTGCAGCAATTATCAGGCAGGGTTCACCCCAGACATGTCTTCGGTCTACTGCAGTCTATTTACATATTTGCATGTATTTTTAAGCAAAGTAAGCTGGATTTTCCCAGTTTGTTCCTGCTCCAAGAAACCAGACTGCTGAGTTTAGTTCCTTCCTGCGTTGCCTCTTCTGTTCGCTGTCCAACTCTTACACAATGTCCTCTTTTCTTTTAGCCCTTTGAAAGACATATTTTCTCCCACAGTGATCTTTCTGACTTGTAATGACCAGGCTAAAAGTTACCACGGCTGGGAGTTCATTAGAAAGGCTTGGCAAGCAATCTACATGCAAATTCAAGAACTTTGGGAACATTTTTTTTGAACACAGAACAGCAAAACTGCAAAAATATTCAAACAAAAACTTGACCATTATGTAATTTACCCCCTGTGATTTGTACAGAATCAGCCTACATTTATATTCGCAGCAGTGGGTGGAAACAACAGTGCATCTGCTCATTTGTTCATTGTTTTCTTTATCTGTAACATTAAGCCACATAATATAATATGTGATGTTATAAGCATCCCTCCATGTGTGGCCAGGTATTTTTTTTAAATGGAGATAAACATGCGTGATGAAAATGACTACAAACTATTTTCACAAATAAAAATGTTAATGGTTTTAATTGTACTTCGAGAGATTTTGGATTTTAGAAAATCATTAACTATTTTAAAATAACTTTATTTCCTTGGGTTTCTATTTTCACAGGCTTGATAGCTGTTTCATTATTTCATGACAAATCATGTAAATAAAAAACTTGCAGTTAATATTAGTTCTTGAATTTGCATTTTTTAGCTCATCGTGTGATATTTGCTCTCCACGGAGGCCATGATTTGACTGAGATGGAGGGGGGGGGTGGGGGGGGGCGACAGACTGAATTGAATTTTTCTGTCAAAAGTAGTAAATCAGATCGATTATCTCACAGTGATGGAGGAGTTATTTCTATGGGCAAGAGGAGCTGCAATATAAGCAATATGTTTTTTTCTTGTTTGCTTTGCATTGCACCATGTACACATTTACATAAGAAATATAATTTCTAATAATAAAAAAGAAAACAATTTGTAACATGGGCACTTTAAATTAAAAAAATATCTGCTTATGTTAATCTCTGCTGTCACCAATAAAAATTTAGCAAGGTTAGTAATAGTATCATCATTTGCTAATTTGGAATAACGCAGTCTGCACATGAGTAGGAGTTCATAGTCATAAAATGAATCTGCAGATCTTTGTCCTCTTTACCTTGGGCCTGCTAATCTCTGAGGCCGGACTCAGAAGAATGGGCGGGCCGGTGTCTCCCCCCATGCAAGCCAATAAAATCAGAGTGTTGTTACATAACAGGACTGCAGTCGGTGCAGCTTCACCTCCATTCAGCCCTCCATCTCCTCACAATGGCAGCTCCGAAGAAAGTCTGCATCGTGGGCTCCGGAAACTGGCAAGTTCACGTGTTGATGTGATGATCTGTCAGGTTAGATGATACTATGCTGCCGCGTTGTCACGGTTGCTGTTTACTAGCAACACTCTCCTAACGAGTGAAGTTCATTTGCTTTTCCACAACTAAGAGCTACAAACAGCTTAGTTAGCAGGACTACATTCTAGTTTCAGTCACATGCTAAGAAATTGGCTGACTGCTCAGAAAACTAATCACATGTCAGATTTGGTGGTTTTGCCGCTCCTGAAGTTAGCCATTATGTGTGCATGTTAGCTCGCTGTCATTAGCAGCTTTCCATGTAAAATTCCTAGAAGTTTCAACAATTGCATCGACTTTAAGAGTCCAGAGGGATAAAAACATAACTTCTAGCTAAAACAAACGGTCAAAATCATCCTATGAATTCGGCTTATATATTCAATTTATTAACCTAATAAAATTCATTTTATTTTGATTTTTAATTGTTTTTATTAGTATTGCAGTTCTGCTTGGACATAAAATGTATTTGAAGTTTATATTTTCATGCCGGTCATGTTTTACCATAAATAAGATTAAAAGAGACAAAATTGTGGTTAAATTCAATACAGTAAAGATTTTAATCAAGCTATCATAGGGAAAATTGAATTTTCAATGTAGTTTGGTGCACACTGAAGCATGCCAGGCAGCACTTGTCAAAGAAGAAAGTCTTATATGTAATGCTTGATTGCAATGAATTTAGTTTTTATTTGTGCCAATTAAAGTTTAACCTGTAAATTGTTCATCATGCAGGGGCTCTGCCATCGCCAAGATTGTGGGTACCAATGCTGCCAAAAATCCAAATTTTGACAACACAGTCAAAATGTGGGTGTTTGAGGAGATGGTAAATGGGCGCAAACTGACTGAAATAATCAACACAAGCCATGAAAATGTGAAGTATCTACCTGGACACAAGTTACCTGCAAATGTGGTACAGTAAGAAGCTACTGTATTGGTCTAACATTTATCCATATTGCCCTGTATAACAGTAATGAGCCCTTAATGTTAGATTTACCCTCACTTTCTCCTTTCCCTCTCTCAGCTGGCAGTGTCTGACCTGGTGGAAGCATCCAGTGATGCAGACATTCTGGTTTTTGTGATCCCACACCAGTTCATAGGCAAAGTGTGCGACACCATGAAAGGCAAGATTAAGAGTGATGCGTTAGGAATATCCCTCATCAAGGTTCGACTTTGCTTTGTTTCCTTTTTTAGATGATCCATTTTTTTTAGATAATTCATCTTTCCTGTCAGGGCTCTGATGTTATGAAGTGAAGTTCATGCATTCTTGTAAGCCGCTGGCACAGTTTCCCAGTGTTATTTTTCAGGATACAAGTTTGTGCTTGTTTTTGTTCCTCCAGGGTGTAGACGAGGGGCCCGAGGGGCTTAAACTCATCTCAGATGTGATCCAGGAGAAGCTCAGCATCACCATGAGTGTGCTGATGGGGGCCAACATTGCCAACGAGGTTGCAGATGAGAAGTTTTGTGAGACCACCATTGGTGAGTCTGATCACTGCTTTAAACAGGACAGCTGTGTTTTTTTCTAACCAAGATCAGAAGATCCGAAATTTAGAGGTTTTAATCTCAGCTCTTTTTCAGCATCCTTGGTGCCAGAGCAAAAGATTATTCTACAGTGTGACATTTCCTTTCTCTCTGCATCTACATTCTTCATGGGATTTACTCTAATTACACAATTAAACAAAAACAATAGAGATTTCTTTTGGAAGGGATTAATATTAGTTGGATTATTGCATCGGTTGCCATGTTTAAACGTTATTCTCCTTGCAGGCTGTAAGAATAAAAACCATGGGGCTCTCCTGAAGGAGCTCATGCAGACCGAAAACTTCCGAGTAACGGTAGTAGAGGAGTACGACGTGGTGGAAATCTGTGGAGCACTGAAGGTGAGCCACATCTTCACAGCTTTTTAAAAACTGCATGTAGGTGGGTGAAAATGAAGGAGAAATCAATTTAATTCAGACTGAGGTTATAATCTCTGGAAGGCTCAGGGGGATAAAGGGATGTGATTAATGCTTCAAATTTAATGAGAAAGATGATGAAGTTTGTTCATTCATTAATGACGGATTAGCAGGATGCCATTAATTCTCCAGATTGTCTGCAGCTGTCAAGCATGCAGGTGCATCTCAAGCTTTTCCATCTGCGGGGTTTCTTTAGTTTACTGTGTCCGTGTGTTGTGCAGAACATCGTCGCGGTCGGTGCAGGTTTCTGTGATGGTCTGGGCTTTGGGGACAACACCAAAGCTGCAGTGATCAGGCTGGGCCTGATGGAGATGATCGCCTTTGCACGCATTTTCTGCACTGCCGGGCCCGTGTCCTCCGCAACCTTCCTGGAGAGCTGTGGCGTGGCCGACCTCATCACAACCTGCTACGGCGGCCGCAACCGCAAAGTAGCAGAAGCTTTTGCAAAGACAGGGAAGGTGAGAGCTTGATCCCCCACCCCCCACTTTTTTTTTTTTTTCTTTAAGCAGTCCCTTTCTTCAGACTTCCCTGCTGGTCCTACTCAGAAACTATACAGTTTAACCTTAATCCCAATGATTTTGGAACTTTTCAAAACACTGGTGTCCAAGTCCGGTCTATGAGAGCTACCATCCTGCTCACTTTCTCCAACACATCTGAATCAAATGATGCCTGGTTTCCAGGCCTCTACAAGGCTGAAATACACCAAAGGGGAAATTCAGCCATTTGATTTATACGTTTTTGGAGTATAGAGATATCCATCCAAAAGTTGCAGGGTGGTAGCTCTCGAGGAACAGACTTTGGCGCCTCTGGTTAAAAAAACAAATAAAAACATACAATAATGACTTTCAAATTCTTTTCTTTTACTCACTTGACTACAAGACCCAATATTTTATGTTCACACCGCTGAACTTGTTTTGTTTTTGCTGTAGATATTCATTTAAATTTGATGCCGGTCAGCCAAAAAGCTCAGACGGGCATGTTTACCACTTTGTTACTTTTTCTGTCCTTTCAAAGATTCACTCCTTACCATTTTTGTCTTAAAACTCTGTGCTCTGGACTCTTTAGATGACACAGTGACATCTATTGTGTGCATTTCTAGAGACGTCTGTGCCCAGCCGTGTCTCCTGCGGCTGAGAAACCGCACTATACAACTTTTTCATTTGGGGCAATCGCTTTCAGGGGAGGCTACCTCCACACCCAGTCATGACGCTCATCTGTTTCCAGTTAACCTGCTAAATTGTTCAAGATGTTTTTTAAGGGTCCCACAATTTTCACTATTCTATGACCTCTCCTCCACCTTTTTAGGAATGCAAGCATCAAACTCATAGCGAGTGAATATTTGCAATATATTTGAACAGTAAATACTGTCTTGTGCATTCACTTAAACAATGATTTGCAAAATCTTTCATCTTTTACATTTGACACTAAGTCCAAAGTTTATTGGAATTGAACATTTATTAGAAAACTTTAGAGGGAAAAGATTATTAGTCCCATTTTTGTTTATTTGAACAAAACTTTTTTTTGATAGCAGATAATTTTGATAGAATCCACAACCCTTCAGGTTTTGTTTTGATGTTATTTCCCTGTGCGTTTTTAAAAAGCATCATTTGGTGTGTGGATTTGTTTTTCAACTTTAAACAAACCTTCTGCCACTCACCTTCTGTCTCCCAGTCCATTGAGGACCTGGAGAAAGAGATGCTAAATGGCCAGAAGCTTCAGGGACCAGCAACGGCAGCTGAGGTTTACCTCATTCTCAAGCACAAAAACTTGATTGACAAGTAAGTCGAGCAACAAACACACTTGCATCATCAGGGGCTACAGAATTAAGCATCAACGCCTTCCTCTTGTCCAGGTTCCCTCTGTTCAACGCAGTGTATCAGATCTGCTACCAGGGCCATCCAGTCACAGAGTTCATCAGCTGTTTGCAGAACCACCCAGAACACATGTGAAAAGGAAAAGCCGTGTGCCTTCTTAACTGGGAGCAAAACCACTTTCATGTCCAAAACGAAAAAAAGTTCATGGAATGTGATGCTTCACTCCAAAGCCGTCTAACTTCTCAGCTCCAACCAGCGAATCCATGAGGTTGCATGTGTTCAGATCCTGTCCAGTCGTATTGTTTTTAAGTGTTTCCTTTTGTGCACTGAAACTTGAAGGATAATTGCTCTCTTTGATTCTTCTGCCTGAAATGCATACGTGTAACAATCCTGATATAATCAGAATGCATGGGGTCTTTTTTAAAATCCAACACTGAAATCCACATTTATTCAACTTGATTTGGTTTTTAGCTTGAAAATGTGACATTGACTGTGATTCTGTTTCAATGTTGGTACATGAATCTGCTCGGTTACTTTCTGGATACAGATTATTCTTATTGCCGTCCAGTGAAGACCCATCTTATCAATGCAAGTTGTTTGAGAATAGATATACTTTGTTGTGTTTATACATAATTCAGATGTTTCCTCCCTGTACTGTAAATGGAAATCCTATTGAACGCACAGCAACTGTTTTTAACATAGCTAATGTGCCTTAAACTGTATAGGTGCCAACTTCTGGCCTTTTTACTTTCCCTTTTTTAAATATCAAAATGTCATAAGAGGATAACCAGCATTAAACTGATCTGAGATTATTCTTAAAGTTTTCCCCAGTGGAGTCAATGGCCATTCATTGCTGCTAATTCATGTGTTGACTTTGTCAGACTCAATAACAAATACTTCTATTTTAAAAGAAATGTAATGTCTTTTGGAAACAATCTTGGTAACTGTACTTATCGAGCCTAACTGATGGGGAACAGCAGGTTAAAATGAACCACATTCACCATTTTGCTCAACGTTCATCCACAGCAACATTTGTTACTGTGAACCTGCCTAACCAAGTTTTCACTCAGCTAGTTTGTGATGGAAACTTTATATTTGTCTCAATAAAAAAATAATTTTGGTGTCCAACTGTCTTTACTTTTTACACGCTTAGTGCAGCTTCCATTATGTTGTGCTCTGAAGTAAGAAGAAATGACAAAGTAACACAATACAGAAGCAAAACTAGTTTATTACAAGAGGTGCAAGTTTAGCTCTCTTACATGTGTGCAGTGGACAGCCGCATACGGTGCCATCAGACATTCATTGTTGACCTCTGCCAGACACAGCTGTCTGGATGCTTTAAAAATGAATGTAAAAGCTACTTAAACCTGGGAAAAATGTAAACAAAACATGGAATGAAGCTCAGAAGGAAGGAAATAAACAAAATGCAGCTTGTTTTCTTTGTCCAGAAGGACATTTCAGACTGTTGGATGAAAGCTGATGCACTGTCTGAATCACCTTCTGCAAACTACAGTGTTGGTTTTCAACAACACTGATGTCCTTGGTCCCAGACAGCGGAGGTAAAAAGAGAAGTAGTAAAAACAAAAAATTGTTCCTATTTGTGTTACTACTAAATGCAGTGAGAATGGTATTACAATCAAAAAGTTATGAGTGGCAGCTGGTGGACACTTGTCCCTGTTCCTTGTCTCTGCCGTGTTCAGGTACCATCTTGTTTTTACATTCCCTGAACATGACCCAGGTGGCTGCTTTTACCACCCTGACTAGGTTCTGCTTTTGGAGACAAGGATACAGAGCCAGCTCATCAGACATTTATCATTTCTACAAAATCTCCTCTTTTGTTCTTAACTTGGTCCCAATATAAATTAAGACTTTAAGTTGATGTTTGGGGGGGGGTTGCATTAAAAAAAAAACATTTTCATTTGAATGTTTGATGAGCTGGCTCTAAAAATAATGCTCAATGGATCCACATAGTGGAATCATCTCCTTCCACAAAAATCACTCAAGTGCTGGAACATGATAGCTCACAAACCCCGCTGCACCTCTCCTACTCTACCTCTACTCCATCTCATCACAGCTCACAGTCTGTGTGGGTTGACCCATTTGTAAGTCCCTTCATAGCGAAATCCAACTCTCTGTACAAGGTCGTCTGCTTCTGCAGGGCCACGGCTGAGAAGTAAAAGAAAAACAATTCATGTTTCGTATGAAAATTGTCCTTCAGCTGAGGACAGACTGAAGGATTCCTACCTTCCGTATTTGTAAGGAATAGGCTTTGGTTTCTCTTTGTCGATGTGATGAAGGAGAGGGGTGAAGATCCTCCAGGCTTCTCTCAGTTCATCACTGCAAAAAAAAATAAATAGAAAAAAAAATGTAAGTAACGTCAGGTTCGACAATGAGACATTTCCAGAAGCTAAACTTGTTGAGACAGGGTAAAGAGGCACAATGGCGCCATCTAGTGACGCTCCAGCAGCATAACAAATCAGCAGGGCTGGCAGACAGACACACCTGCGTACAAAGTGCATCTGGCTTCCACAGAACACATCCAGGACAAGACGCTCGTAAGCGTCAGGAAGCTTCACATCCTTAAAGAAGAAAAACTTGATATTACTTTGAGTTGAATTGAAAATGTTTACAAAATTAAACAGAAGATAAGCCTGCCTTGTATCTGCTCTTGTAGGTCAGGTCTAGCTCAGTTTCCTCAGGGCTGAAGTAAACACCGGGTTTCTTGCTCATCATCTTGGCGTAGATGGCCTCGTTGGGCTGCACACGCACCACCAGCTCATTCCTCCGACACTGATTTCCGAAAATGTCTCCTGGGACGTCTGTGAACTGCAGTCGCACTTCAGCTTTCCTCTCGTTCAGCGCTTTTCCACATCGCAGGATGAAAGGAACGCCTACGGATCATTTACGTATGGTAAAAATTCAGGGAAGCACGAGGATTTCACACATGGCAGACTTTTTACAGAGATCCTGTTTTTACCATCCCAGCGTTCATTGTGCACATAGAGCACAGCAGTGGCAAAGGTGGCCTGGGTTGATCCTTTTGGTACTGTTGGGTCATCGAGGTAGCCAGACTTGGCATCTCCTTCGCCTTCTGGGTCCCCCACATACTGACCCAACACCACATCTGACATGGACACTGGAGCGATACACTTCAGCACCTTCACCTACAAGAAGGAACGACGGAGCAAACGTGTTTCATTTTCTCACACAAACACCTGCAGCACCGAATATATCAGTCACTGAATGCATCGGGCGTTATCAAGTGTTTGGCGCCTTCCTGAAAGCGCTGTACCTTTTCATCCCTGACGTCGTCAGAGCTGGTGGAAGCTGGTTTCTCCATGGCAATCAGGCACAGCATCTGGAGCAAGTGGTTCTGCATGACATCTCTGATCACAACAAAAGGAACAGGTGATCACACAGAAGACAGGGGCACTGTCAGAGCTCAGATCCTCTCACAGAAAACTAGCTGTGATCATGGGTTGGCACTGGTGTACGGCTAAAGCTAACTGTTTATAATACACATTAAAGCAGCTTCATATTCCTTTTTATAATAAATTTTTCATGAATGAATGAAATGCATGTAAACAATTATTTTTTTAACCTGGGGGTTAACATCTAGATCTATTGTGAGAACAAAAAATATAAGCCTGAAACTGTTTTTATTTAGATTCATTACGATTGTTTTCCTCACCGAATGATGCCAAAGTCATCAAAGTAGCCTCCTCGTCCTTGAGTGCCAAAAGGTTCTTTGAAGGTAAGAACAACACAAGCTACACTGTCTCTGTTCCAGATTGGCCCAAAGATCCGGTTCCCAAACCTGCAGTGAAGGTTATAATTGGCCGTTATTGTTGTCCGCTCAGCAGTGCACGGGGCAACAAGACAGCTGTTCATGACAACATGCATAAACATTTATCTTCACTTGAAACCAACTTCTATTCATATTGGATCATTTCCCGGGGAGCTTTTCTTAACAATCAGCCAGCTGAAGAAGAAATGGAGTATAATTCAAATCCCACTAAATCAACAGCAGATCTTTTATTCTATGCTAAAATAAAGCATTTTGCTGGAGTGACTGAAAAAAAAATAGTTTCATTCAGCTGTAGACATCCATCACACTTTGATTTCCTCATCTATACCATATGTGGTGTTACAAATACTATATTCCTCAACTTGAGTATTTACAATGCACATATTAAATAAATGCAATAGGGCTGGACGATTATAGAAAAAATAATAATCACAATAATTTTGATTGATATTGGAATCACGATTATTCTACAACTTCATTGATTTTAAAAAAGTGTTAATTGAACCACCAAAACGCAACCTCAAATATAACTTTAAAGAAAAACCTGGAAATAAACTGGAAACAAGTAAAGGAGTAAAATAATAATATATTAAAATAATAATAGCAGTGAAAAAGTGAATACCTATTCTATATCCAATCCTGTTACATACAAGTGACATTAATCTTTTTTTTCCGATTACAGTGTTTTTATGATTGTGAGTAGGCAATATTGTAATCATGATTAAAATTCAATTAATTGTCCAGCCCTAAAATGCAAGCACAAAACAACCATGTTAAGACTGGTTTCCTACCTGAGCACCATGAGGTTCTGCACCATTTCTTTGCCTAGATAGTGATCTATGCGGTAGATCTGATCTTCAGTGAAGAGAGATGAGAGGTGAGCAGACAGCTCCTCGGAGCTCTGAAGATCTCGTCCAAACGGCTTCTCTACGATCACCCTGTTCCAACCCCTAAACAAGACATACAAACATTGAAAATTGAAAATATTTTTTTGCACGTTGCTGATCAATCTGACTCTAGAGTTAAAAACTGCCCTTCTCATCTTTTGGGTGCACTTTCAAATATGATATTTTTACCATTTCTGCTTGAAAAGTGAAAAAAACAGCAACAAAAACACAATGGAAATAGTCACAGAAGACTATTTTGCTTGTCAATCCAAATGATTTAAACTGAACAATGACCTCTTTAAGGAAATAAAAACATTGCTGATAGAATGGTTTGATGTTTAAAAAGGCTTAAAAATCATAAAGCTTTTGTGGTTTGGCTCACAATAGATCCGACATAGCAGAACAATGCATCAGACATGCCGGGAGCTTTAAAAGATGCCCGGGTCCATCCTCATGTGTTTACTGCTGTTCACACAAACAATACAAGCAGCTGGGAAAAAAAAGAAAAAAGACAGAGTGTGATAAATCTGCAGTTAGTGAATTAAAGCTTGAACTGACTTTGTGCTCATGCACTGTTGCTTGATGTTCTTGGTAACATCGTGGTAAATGGTAGGCGGCAGTGCCAGGTAGAAGAGACGGTTTGCTTCAGCTCCTCCCGGTAGAGACAGGATGTGCGTATTAAGTTTGGAGAAAGAATCCCCGTCCACGTACTTCCCGCTGAGGTATGTGTTCCTGCTGAAGAAGGCCGACAGCCGCTCTGCCTCTGTATCCGCTACCTGCATTTAAGCAAAACTCAACTGTTATCAACTATAATGGAAACACAAAAACCCAATCTGGCAGAGAATGTCTCAAGGATAAGTCTAGTTTTACCTTCAGGTATGGCATGCAAGCAGTGCGAATGGCCTCAACTGTCAAGTCTGAGCGAGCAAAACCCACAAAATAAGTCTGCTCAGGGAGGAGGCCGTCTCTGAACAACCACCTGGGAGAGAAGAGAGGAACATGCGATTCATCTTAGCCAAACTACGAGGCTCCCGGCCAGAAGAGCATATTTCAAACAGGCACGGCCATCCGACTGTGGTTCACTCACCATAAAGTTGGGTAGATCTTTTTCTTTGCCAGATCCCCCTGCAGGTACAAAACATACATTAAGAAATATGACCCCGATCTTACAGCCTCAGCCCTCAGTAGATTATTGAGAACTTTGTCCAATTTGAGACTTTGTCGAGTTTTAAGAGCTTTTGTGTTTTGTTTTTTAGCTGTAGTTCGTTTTAAGCCCTGGGTGGCTGCTCTTTTGTTTCCGCCTCCACTTATTTGGTTTGGCTTGTAGAAACGTTTGTGTTTCCTTGAGAACCATTTTTGGTTATTCAACTTGACAATTACCTTGCTGTTACTGTTAATCAGCCTCTATATAAATGGTTTTAATTAAAGGATTTGTTTGTGGGTTTATTGTTCACTATAGAGTTGGGGTTTGTAACCCCCACCCTCAAACTTCTCAGCTTTAATGTCTCTTATTATGTAGTGAGCAACCTTTCTTAAACGACTCATTTTCCACTAAACCCAGGACTCAAGATGCTACAGTATTAAAAAGGTAACACCATATTGCAACAGGTAAGAAGATAGCTTGGCTTAATGGAGAACTGCGCAACGCCCATGTAATCCAAGAGGAGGTAAATGCCAACTATCAAGACACAAAAGACTGACCGGCTGCTTCCTGAAATAATCTTGATTAACCTGCTGCTTTAGTGGTTTAACTGCACTATAATACTGTTTCACAAGTCACACTCCTGCTGGTTAAGGCCCTTGTATGCCAGTGCCAAGTAAAAAAAAAAGCCTTTCAGAACTCAGGAAGAACTTGAAATATCTATTTAAAAAAAGGGTACAGATACAAGAACATCAGGATAAACTTCATCAAAATGTCCTTTCCAGAATAATCTACTCACGACTTCAAATACACCAAACAAGTTTAGGTAATCCAGATCTACCTGCAAAACACAAATTCTCATCTGGTTTGTAACTATGCTGCTTTGTTTAAGGTTGTTTCTGAGTATTTCTGCCGAGCTGTTCACAGCTGTATTAACTACCCAACAGCCTCAGTCACAACTAGTATATAATCATGCACAATCACTGACTTAGTAAAAGTAGATAGTAGGGGTGTGAATCTTGCAGCAACTCATGATTCAATTCGATTCCGATTCTTGGAGTAATGATTCGATTCTGAATCGATTCTCGATTCAAACCGATCTTAATTCGCATTCAATCCTATTTGAGTAACAAAATGTGCTGATTAACTCCGTTCCCCCATAAGCCAGAATGAGCTCTGAGGAATGGTTTCATTGATTGGGAGAAAATTGATCATTTTCATCAAAAAAAAAGGTTTAAACTTAGCTAACCTGGCAAAGTTTAACTTGTCTTTGACAATTAGCAGGAGCTTTGAAAGTAGTCAAGCTAATAATTTTTAGCCTTTTAAATATCGATTCTTGGAAATATTGAAACGATTCTGAATCTTGATGAACAAGAATCTCGATTCCGATTAAAAACGATTTTTTTCACCACCCCTAGTAGATAGGTATCTGCAAGGGACATGGTCCTGTAAAGTATGTGAAACAGGAAAGCCTCATTTGACACAGTAGCCTTCAGTCCATCCACACACACATACCTGTAAAACGAGCACAACTAGAGCCGGCCCTTCCCTGATCTACCAGCAGCCTGTACTGAAAGGAAAATGCTGACTGACGGTGACACTGCAAAAACAGGCCACAGCGCGCCTCTCTTCTACAAAGGGTGGAAACAGCACTGTGGAGAAGCACTCGGCTGGCGAAATACTGTGGCCAGGCTAAATGTGTGCAAATTAAAACTATATCCAAATATTTTCACATATCAGTGAGAATGGAGATACTTTCTGTAAAGGTAAATATACAGGGAAAATAGTTTTTCCTCCAAAGATTTTTATACTGTAAGTACCATTTAATGACAGAAAAACGTAAATCAGAATGAGACATATTACACCAAATTCTCCCAGAGAAAGAGAGAATAAAGAAGAAGTTAAATATTATGCAAGAATTAGAGGAAAAGCTTTAGAAAACCTGAGATAATTACTTCCTTGCGCAACACTTGAAAAGTATAAGGAAATTGATGCAGGAAACAGAATTATTTTACTGGATTATGATAAATGAAAACTTTGTGTTTTGACAAAAAACTAAAACTCTAGTAAAGAGCATCACTGTCACAGCTCAATATTAACAGATACTAACAAATTCCTCTCCAAAGAAAAAATGGCCTAAATAGATGTTAAGCTGTAATAACAAGAGGAACTTACAGAATCCTGCTTGTTTGCAGAAGTTTGTTGAAATCAGTTTCAACATTTATCTCATCACATTCTGTGCAATTATTTCAACATACCCTCTGAAAAGGGTTAAAAGAATTTATTGCCAAAGTAGCCTTAGTAGTGGTAATGTGCCAAGATAAAAACAGCAGGACAAAGTGACAAGTTGTATGCTCCCATCGCCGACTACTCACCGATGCTCCCATGATGATGAAGACGTGAACATCAGACTGATGGAACTCCTTATCATCATGCAGCTCTTTCCTCAGCTCCCCAAACACCTCAGAGCGAGACAGGGGAATGTTGCTCATTTTCTCTAAAAAGCAAATAGAAAATACACTTGAAAAAATATAATTCTACATAAATGAGCAACAATAAAGAAGATTATTGATGTATCCTGCGTACAGGAATGTACCACACAGACTGCAAAGCAATGATGATTTCAAACACATAAATCTGCACTATATTTGTGTGGTGGGTGTATATATGTATGCAATGAATATTGAAAAAAATATCAGAAATGTAAATTAAGTAAAAGTGTATGCAGTCAAGTGTCCTCAAACAGTATGGGGAGGACACTTTATTTTTAAATTTATTCATTACA